>JAGDYQ010000026.1:1048536-1151761 GCA_021962125.1 Bulinus truncatus
TTTTTTCCGGCTTACGTCAATAGATATTTCTCCACACCCTAACACTGTCCCTAACCCCTAACCCTTTTGCTTTACGCAGTGGCAGTGGTAACATCAAGACGTGTTAACGTATTTTTTTTCCGAAACTTACGTCAATAGATATAATAATAGAGGAAGGAGCTTGTCGCAAGCGTAGCCACTTCGTATAATTATCTCAGTGATGCTTCACAGTTGTAACTTTGCTTGTGTGTCCTGCTGGCACAATGGTTAAGCTGTTTGGACGTGACTCGCTTTTTATGCTTACTATTTCCAGGTTCTATTCCTCTCAGAAACAACTTTTTTTATTGTGTTTTTATTTTTTTTTCAGAATGTATCCTTTTAGTTGTTTTAATGAAAAGTAACTAATTATATCTCTTTGACATCTTTTAAAATTGAAATAATGTATCCTTTAGGATGTTGTAAGAAAAAGAAATAACAACAAATTAGGTTTTTTTAACTATTTCATAACTTTAAAAAAAAAATAATAATTTTTTTTTGAAAATCTGTATCAAAGTAGAAAGGCACTTGTTACGGGACCGACCGTTCGGTTTCCGTATTTTTTTTACCCGGGTACCAGTCGTAGATAATATTGCTCCACACCCTAACCCTAATCCTGAAAAAAAAATTCTGAAAAAAAAATAAAATTTATATATGTCATGTTCCTTATACCCTAATATAATGGTCACGGTCGGTCCCGTAACAAGTGCGAAGTAGAAAACAGAGGCGAACGGGAGAGGTGTGTGTGTGTGGGGGGTCCAAATGGAAAATCCAGCCGAGCCCAGCTTGAGGGGGGAGCCCCCAAAATTATTTTTTTACATTAAATATTAAGTCATAATCTCATGTCATGGTATCGAATGTCAAAATGCAAGACCCCAAATCCTAGGTTCTGCAATGGCTTTACAATAGTCTATCTTCCTGCAAAGGCTTTGCAGGGTACAGTGAGTCCTAAATATTACCTAACTTTTCCTTACCATCATTTTTAAGGTCACCCACGTTAAAAAATTTAGAGTAGCCTACATATTTCAAATTTACTAAATAATAATAAGATTAAGAAATGAAAATAGAGGGGTGCGGAAGCATTTATATCTGAGAATTGAAATAAATACTGACGGAGACGAATTAACGAGTGTTAGCTTCCGTGGAGGGTGTGTGTGTGCGATAGATACTAATTTTGCGCATAATTTTTTGTTTTATTTGTCTGACTTTATTAGGCTTGGCAGACCCGAAAAAAAGTAATAAAGAATAACTGCCATGCATGCGCACATCTTTACTCTTAGTCTTACTAGTCTTTGACATATATCCTGACAACTAAATTATATAATTCAAAGCCGTATTTATTTTTAAAAAAAAATATTATACAAATATCTCCGATTATTAACAGGCAAAAAGACTTTATTAGGCTTGGACAGACCCGGAAAAAATTAATGCCAAAGCTATCTCCGATTATCGTAACAGCAAATGACGTCATCAACGCCTGCAGTAAATAAGAGTTCTCATTCATTCTGTTTACTGGACGTCATCAAAGTTTGCTGGTCGTGTCCCGAAAAAAAAATACGTAGTACGATTAGTCGTAAGTGGAGCCAGTGCATTTAACATTTTAACTAAAATGTAACTAACCTTCAGTTTAACTCTTTTAAAAAGTTAAATAGAAAGTTTACCTTTTTAAAAAAGTTAAGTTAAGTCTTCAGTTTAACTACATTTTTTTTAGTTATAACTAAAAAGTTTAACTAAAATATTGTAACTAAAAATATTTCCTTTCCATTTATTGAATATTTTCGAAAATTTCAAATTATCATGAAAATTTTGAATTTTTGGCCTTTTTGTTATTCATAAAATTTCTTCATTTAATGTCTTTGGTTTCGCATTTCCTTCTACACTTTGTTGTTTCAATCAACTGGTGCACCACAACCACAAATGTTATGAAACAGTGGGTTTTTTCATGATGTAGATTGATTTTTACAATGACTTGGTTGATTTCAAAATGGTCAACATACAAGTTGAAATGTATGAAGGAAAAATTAATGGTTCCATTAATTAATGTGCTTGTAAATGGTTTAGAAACATGTTTCCAAGAAGTTTTAAAATCTGATGACTATAATTTGGCAACTATGCTCCTACCAAAGTTTAAATTAAATTATCTAGATCCAAATGAGAGATTCTCATATATATATATAGATCTTTTAATAAAATAAACTGATTTAAAAATTGCATCTTTTTGTTATTTAGTTGTGTAATATGTACCGATTTAAATATTAACCTTTTCTGGGTGAGTTGACATTTTTTCCCCTTTTATCTTAAGTGACGTGACTTAAGTTATTTTTTTGATTAAACAAAATAAATGGACAATGTATGAAATGAAAACTAATGTTATTAATTTACCCGATTTAAATATTAACCTTTTCTGGGTGAGTTGACATTTTTTCCCCTTTTATCTTAAGTGACGTGACTTAAGTTATTTTTTTGATTAAACAAAATAAATGGACAATGTATGAAATGAAAACTAATGTTATTAATTTAAACTAGTAGTTTATAGTCCAGTTTTTTTTGGTCAGTTGGTGCTCATGTCCACAAAATATGTATGAATACCGGTACTAATAAAAAAATTACGTGACTTTGGCCCTTTACCAATCTACTAATAATAATAATAGTACTAATTTCTACCCAGTGACACTAGTAGTGTTGTTTTTTTTTTGTAAATATTTTATAAATAAGTCTATATATTAAAGTATTTGTGCAGTAACATTCTATAATTGATATTTGCCCTGGGTAATTAGTTTCTTTTAGAAATATAATATAATTGTATTTCCCCTTGCTCAACATTTTAAACTAATAAGAAAAAAATCACGTGGTCAAATAATGACATGATTTTTCTCTTATACCCAATATATATGTATATACAGTGGATTCCGCTTAATTGGGACAGCCGCTTATTGGGGACAAATCTCAAAGAAACCAAACCAAGAAGCCAACAGTAAATTTGTATGTTTAATTGGGACAAAAAGCCTCGGTCCCGATGTGTCCCAATTAAGCGGAATCAACTGTATATATATAGATATTGTTTAAAATCCTGTAGTGTAACTAGTTATTAGTATTATAACTAGTAATACTAGCTGGATAACATTAACAGTGATTGACGTCAATAGCGACAATTAAATAAAAATGAAAACTAGGGCTGCTGATTAAACTGCGTTAATTTGCGATTAGCACGTAAAAAAATTGCGATTAAAATTTTTAATGCAACACCTAAATGCTTTAATTTGACCCAAATGCTGAAAGTTCACCAAATCGATAAATAACGGAATTGCACACAACAATTTGAAGTTAAAGTCCCTTCACTTATTAAGTAGATCTGCCACCCTCACCCTGTCCCAATCTACACACACCCTCACCCCCAGGTACGTCGACAAAAGCCCCAATTGTAATATAAAATGAAGATGTTTTGTTATATAGCCCTTCGACAAGTGAACCTCGTGCTCCCTTCCTGGTCGATATAAAAAGAAAAAGTTTCATTCACTTACTTATTATTTATTACTGTTTCCCAAGGCTAAATGTCAAACCACTGAACTTATTATTGATTATTGTTTCCCAAATAAATATTTTTGAAGAGGCCCCTTTAAAAAGTTCTTTGTGTTATGAAATGTTCTACACTAAATGTTTTAAACTATCTGTAAAATGTGAGGACTTGTTGACTTTATACAAGTTACTACTTTTTTTTTTAAATAGTCTTTTTATTTTTCAGGTTTCCATAAAACCTTGACATGACTTGGTCACATTTTCTTAGACGATTTCCAGTGACATCAGTGTTTTCAACTTTGAAATTTCATCAGAACTCACAATATAATCTATGCAAAACATGCTTCAACTCATCAATTGTGCAAAAAAAATTTTCCTCTGTGTTAGTAAGACGGAAAAATGTTAATTCAACAAGCATAGTAAACTATCAATTATTCAGTTTTCTTCCTGTTGAAAATTTGATTCCAATATATAATTGCATACTGTATAGGAAATTTCATTTTGGAACATTGAAATCAATCTATGTTTCTGGAATTAGATTGGCTTCAGCATCTGGTAAACAACAGGCTAATTCAAATAAAACTGGCTTGATTTATATAGTCGCAATATTTGTTTTTATGCTTGGTGGTGCATATGCTGGAGTACCTCTGTATAAAGTTTTTTGCCAGGTAAGTTGAAACACAAACTACATTCATCAATGTAATGTTCACCTTTTAGGTAACATTTAAAAATATCTAATTCTATAGAGGTTTTTTATTTAATTATTGTTAGTAAGAACCTTGAACTAGTGTTAAAGGCTTACAACTATTTCCACCACAAAGAAAAACTAGGACTTCTAATCATATATATATACATAAGTATGAAGTACATCTTATTTAACCTTGAACATAAAGTCTTAAATGTAAAATAAAATAATTATAATCATTTTGAATTATTATGCTTTACATGTTTATGTCACACAAAAATTTCGAAAAAATGAAAATTTAATTTTGTTATTGTTTATGAAATTTAATTACAGACTACTGGACTGGGTGGACAAGCTGTAAAAGGACATGACACTGGTAAAATTGAAAATATGGAAAAAGTGGATCGTAAAATTGTGGTACAATTCAATGCAGATGTGGCAGCAAGTATGAGGTGGAATTTCAAGCCTCAGCAAACTGAAGTAACTGTAAGCATTAGTTAGTAATAAGTTATGAAATCAGGGTTTATGTTGCAAATGTAGTGATAAACCTGAAACTGAACTTAAACCGCTCGATTTCCAAATCTTTGAGATCTGAATCAGTTTTATAAATCATATAAAGTGGGTTGACTGGTTCTTAGAAAAACCACAAACTCGATTTATTTATATTTTCTTGCAGAAAATACTTGTGATTTTAAGACAAATATAGAATGGATTCTACTCTCCCTAAAGAAAATGCTGCACATCAAGATTTGCACCGGATTTCCAACAGCTATGCTGCCATGACCAGACTTGTCAAGAGCTAGAAAAGCAAGGTCATTATCTTTGGCACCATGTAAAGTATGTACAGGTCACTGGTAATGGATGAGAGTCATGGACACTGCACGCTGAGGCAGAAAGATGGATTCATGCATCTGAGACCAGGTCCCTGAGAAAGCGGCTCCGAATTTCGTACACAGGGCTTAGACCAACTCCTTTGTCAAGGAAAAAATTAAGGACCTTGTGGGCACGCATGAAACGACTCATGACCATAGTGAAAGAGCAAAATATGACATGGTTTCGTCAAGTTTCTCGCTGTAATATCATTTGAAAAACTATAAAGTAAGGTACCGTGGAGAATATGACTAATGTAGCAACCTTAGTGGCGATTGCCTGACAAATAGAAAGATGGAGAGACCTATGCACTAGTGTCACTCAGGTCCCCCCAACCACAGAAAGTGTTACGTGGTAAATAGAATTGATAAATTACTTGAACGACTAAATACAATACATTTTTGTTTTATTTAAAAATAACGGGAAGAAAAGCTTAAAATTAACACAGAAATAGTTGTGAGAATCATTCAAGATGCTTTCTCTACACGGAGAAATCTCGTGTGTGGTGTAAAAGGGACATAATGCCAGTTTGAATACTCAAAAAAGTACAGAAATAACACATCAGACATTCAAATTTGGATTTTGGAGCTTTATTTTTCTTCAAAATTTTGGGTTAATTTTTTTAAGTTGTTTGAGTTTAGGGGCATATACATTTTGCAGCATCACTTTATTTATGAATCATGATAGATGTGGTCATACAGTAGACCACACCACTTCTGTCTCAAAGGTGCAATGCTTTAGTCCCCATCACACTGGGATTTCTTTTCATTATTGAAGGACTCATAAAATCTTCCCCGCTGTAATGACATCAGTAATGGGAAAATATTAAGCATTATCGACTGTATTGATCTGCATTTGTATCGAAAAAGAGTACATATTGTATGATTTGATTCAGGCTTTGACACAATAGTTGTATTTAAAATAATTAGTCTTTCACGTGACATCTTGCTTACATTTTATTTTCCTAAAAAAAATTTTTTTTCCACTTTTAGCTATTGTGGCACAATCTTCCACCAATCTTTCAATAATCTTTACAAGTAAAAAACCAATTAGTTGTATAATTTATATTCAATATTTGATCATTCATTTTATTTTACATTTGAAAAATATTTTTACTTATAGGTCCCCCGTAACCTATTTTTGTATATCACTTGTAAAACGTACTGTTGAAAACTGGTTCTTCTGATTCTCCCTTGCTGAATTTTCACTGAAACACATTTAATACTAATTTTTTGATTTCAGATAAATTCAATAATTAAAATAGTTGATCTGGCTTAGTAACATTATTTAATATGTTTACGTGTACATCTTTTTTTATTAAAAGTTTTATTTCATGGAATGTATAATATAGTTTAATTTATGAGTAATAATTATTTTTTATTTAAAATCTAGGTTTATCCTGGAGAAACAGCATTAGCATTTTATACTGCTAAAAATCCAACTGATAAACCAATTATAGGAATTTCAACTTACAATATTTTACCCTATGAAGCTGGTCAATATTTTAATAAAATTCAGGTATGCTATATACTTTCTTAAAATATGTAATTTTTTTATATTTGTTGATTAAATTATTTCTGTTAGTAAAATATAATAATAGTTTTCTGATTATTTTGTTGAATAAATTATTTTTGTTAGTAAAAAGTAATAAGAGTTTTCTGATTTTTTTTAAGTGTTTTTGTTTTGAAGAGCAAAGACTGAATCCAAATGAACAGGTGAGTAACATTTATAAGTAACCTTTATTCAATAAAATATACATTTCATTTAAAAAGCTTTGTGAATATGTACTTTGTTAAAAGTGAAAGTTACTTTACAGTTCCCACAAGTTACTTTACAGCTCTCTCTGTTGAGTTTTTAACAGTTCATTAAATCTTAGTCTGACAGCACTGCAGTTATGAATATATTCAATGGATGTAGTACCATAGTTTTATTTTAGTTTTCTCAAGTTAGTCTTTTGTTTTGGTTGGATACAGTTTACTGCACTTCTAATAATAATCTGAGGCATCATTATTGTCTGAAATCTCCAAGCAGTTAGTTTTGGATAGATACAGTTTACTGCACTTTAAAAATGATCTGAGGCATCATTATTGTCTGAAATCTCCAAGCATCATATGTGTAAAAGTAATAATTTGACTTCTGTCCCAGTGCTCAATTTAGTATGTAAAACTATATTCTTTTTAATTGAATGTCTAACACCTTTAATAAGTTAGATAATTTTTTATGGAAAAAAATACCTTTTAACAACAATTTTTAAATTGATATTCTACTCACTTAATGAAATATGTGCCTTTTTAGATAAATATTGAGGCTTTTCAAAGCACCTGTTGTTTATGAACAAGTTTAAAAGTAGGTCATAGTTTAAAATAATAAAAATAAACAATAATATGAGAATAATAATATTGCGTATCAGTGATAGGATAGAATTTTTTTCACTGTACACATCAAACAGATGATTTTGCATAATGATGCTTAACGTTAAATGAAAAAATGTTTTTATGATATAACTTAAAATTATTGGAGAAGTGGATGGAGCTTAAAAAGGAAAATATCTTCTTAACAGTGGCTCTGGTTTCACCAAAATTGGTGTGTATAGGGAATTTTACACCCTTTAGGTATTTACTTTTTTAATACTATTCTTCTTTTTTATCAGTACTTTTGTCTGCTTTAGCAGGCTGTTAGACTAGTTGAATATCAAAGGATGATTTTCTGTAGCTTGAATAATAATTGATCATACTGTTCAAATTTCAGTTGATTTTTGTGGAAATATGAACAGTTATTGTTCATTATTGATAAATAAAAAAAAATATAGTATGATATTAACATGCTGTAATTTACCTTATTCAGTTTTTCTGTGAGAGGAAAAATTATTTTAATTAATTGACGAGATATTAAGCCATCAAGAGAATATGTTTAATGAATTGAATACAAATTAATAGGTAATAAGTTACCTGTAAATTTAAATCAACTTCTTCTTCTTCCTTTGGCTCTACAGCCCATTTAGGGCCCTGGCCTGCCATACTACTCTTCTCCACTTTTTCCGATCCATGGTCTTCTTCCTCCACTCTCTCACTCCTATGGCTTTAAGGTCTTTCTCCACTTCCTCCAACCATCTGCTTCTTTGACTGCCTTTAGGCCGTTTCTCATTGGGTGTTGCCTTATATATTGCTTTTGGACTTCTGTTGTTTTCCATTCTTTCTATGTGCCATACCCACCTCAATCTATTCATTTTGATTACAGCTGTTATATTTGGTTCTTGGTACAGTGCGTACAGCTCTGAATTGGTTCTACTTCTCCACTCGTTATATATTTATTTTCCTAAATATTTCCCTTTCTCAAGCGCTTAGCATATTTTCTGCTTTTTTGCTGATGGTCCTTGTTACGCTGTCATATGTTACTGCTGGTCGGATCATTGTCTTGTATATGGTTTTTTTAAGTTTTCTGGAGATCTGTCTGTTTTTCAGTATTTTATGCAGTGTATGATATATTCTACTCCCTACTTCTATTCTGTTTTGATCTCTAACATTATATCATTTTTCTTACTTATGGTTGATCCCAGGTATTTAGAGTTTTCTACTCTTTCAAATGCTCTATCACTGATTTTGAAAGATTTTTCTTTTCCTTCTTTTTCATTTCTTTGTAATAACATGTATTGAGTCTTTGATTCGTTTACTGTTGAACCTGCTTTCTGAGCTGCTGTTTCTAATTCTATGTATGCTTTTGCTATATCCTTGCTTTGCTTTCCTATCAATGTTATGTCATCAGCATATGCCACCATTGATACAGAGGTCCAGAGTTGTCTCTATGTGAACCTTTTTCAATAAACCAACGATTATTTTTATCATCTGCAAAATAAAAAATATTATCTTTAGCCATATTATTTAAATTCTCAAATGTTTTCCATTCTTAATTACAACCTTGTCATTTTCACCTGCCTAAGCAAAAAAAAAAATTTTTGAAAAAAAAAAAAAAGAAATTTCTGGTTAAAAATTTTTTTGGTCAGGCACCCTACATTGTGTTGCATCTGTTTTGTTTAAAAACAAAATGTTTCTTCGACCAAATATTTTCAACACTGCTAATATATGGGTGTTTGAATTGTATAAAACTTTTCATACATTTTTTTGTGCGCAGCATTTCTATTTTTTTTACTAAATGAGGTTGTTATTATTATTGATAAACTAACATTTATGCCCAGCATTGCTCAGCAAGTAAAAGTGCCATGTGACATATTTTATTTTAAATTATTTAAAATTATTCAAATTTTTTTTTATCTCAAAACATTAAAAAAATATATGTTACTATTTGTATTTTTTCATCATCGATTTCTGTACTGGCTAATATTTTCATTACATATAAAATATGATTTATTCAAGAAATAAACAATATTTTTATCTCCCATGGATTAATGCAAAATGGTTTATTTAAATTGACACCACTTTCCCCCCAAAATCGTTAAAATGTATTTTAACATTTGGAGTCGTGAAATGAAAATATTTTTTCTAAGTAGATTTTAGGTATTAAAGTTTTATATTGCAAATTTAAATGCAACTTGTAAAGTGAAAGGCAAAAGTATACATGCACAGAGAGACATACATACATATTGAAGTTGTAAAACCTGGTGTTGGTTATTTACCACTATGTGAAATAACACAAAATTTAAATTTAAACAAATTGTAAAGAAAGTAAGATAATACATAAACTGTTCACAAAAGCACGGTTAAATTAGAAGGTGCTTCAATATGTTACATATCTTATTTCATTTAACAATGTTCTACAAAGTCATTAAATAAAAAATAAGCGCCATTTTATGAAGTCATACACACATTAATGTTAGCCTTCATTGAATTCTTCGTAAGAGTTTAAATATTCATCTATGAAGCGATATTAGAATATACTGATATAGCATCAGTATAATAAATCATAAAGATATATGCGCATCTAAAAATTATTAATTGAGAACCTTTATGATGTCAAAAGCTGTTTAATCAAAGTCTAGGACAAATAAAAATGTGTATTTCAATTCGGCACCAAATCATTACAATTTAGCACATCAGCTATATGTAACTAATAAAAATAAAACTAAACTAAATTGAGAATTGTATCAAATAACAGTTATGAAATAAGTCAAATAGCTTCATTTCAAATCTGAAAATGTGAATTAGCTCCTTTTAAATGGAATATTTCTTGGCAGAGCCACTGATTGCAAACTGAAACCTTTAGTCAATTGATGACATTGTCTTTCTGTATAGTAACCCGAACTGTTATCAGATTAGTTCTAAAAGATCCATGTTCTACTTATTCTGTGAATATAAAAAAGGACCTTTATAAGATGCCTTACACAAATAGACGATTGAAAAAAAATCATAAAGAAAATATAATTATTTTGTGACTTTAAAGAAGTTACCTCAAGAAATTCTCCTTACTCAAATTTAAAAGTCAAACACACCTAAGTCCATTATAATTTTTTTCTCTACTTTTAAAGGATAGTTTTTTTTTAACAATGATTTTATAAATTAATTTTAGCTCAAGTTGTTGTCAATTTATTCCATTTCAAACTAAGAATTACATTAAGAATATCCAATATCTGTCCATAGTGTTTAAAACTATGAGTAGGATTAATGTATTGATTGTTTGAGTTTGTTTCCTATTTAACAATGTAAATTCTAGTTTGTCACACATTTACATTCATAAATAGTTCACTACATATAAATATATATATATTAGAAAATATGCTTTATTTTTCAACAAATGCATTTCTGTTATTATCATGCATTGTGTAAAATCTGAAGTTGACAAGTTTGAAGAATGGTGCAGCCAAAATACACCGTTGTTTTGGCTCCTTTTGACAACTTGGCCACCAGCAAGTGAGGCTTGTGTCAATAAAGATGTAACCTCAAACCCAACTGGCCTTCACCAGATATTTCACTAGTCACTGCCGGTTATCTAGCTGTTTACACTGGAGTTGTTGCCCTTATTTCTTTTGTCCACTTCATGCCCACCAGTATCGTGGCATTTTTTTTTTTTGTTATTGTTTCGTTTTTGGTCATTGGGATGATCCCAAGTAATCTTTGCTTGTCACCTCAGTTCAATATTCAGTCTGTCTCCGTGTCGTGGCATGCCTGACTATTTATACCTTCTCCATTGTTTACTGTTACATGTGCTTTGAATCATTCATTATTTTTGTTGTTTGCTTTTTTTTTTGTACTCGTTGTCACCCCCCCCCCTCTTGTTATATAATAATGTTTTTTTTAAAATCTGTTTATAATTGTTTTTTTGTAATCTGGCATTAGGCTTATTGTCTGAGTTTTACTTCATTTATGACGGTATGTGTTATTATTTTTTTTTTAAAACAACAACATTTTAACTCAGTTTTTATTTTTCACAAAAATTATTCTCTAAGACAAAAAAAATTGTCAAAGATTCAAAATTCATGAGAAAATGAATTCTGGTCAACAAGTCCGACATTGTACAGACCAAAACAAATTTCTGATTTCTTGTTTCTATTATGTTAGGTCTGCCTTTATCGCACTTGCCAGGGTGACAGCGAGTATATAAATAGGGGTCCCAGGCGCATTAACCATTTATAGTGCATTTAGATCAGTGTAACCCAAATGTGGGGCCAGGTCCCATTGGAGTCACATTGAATGGCTAATGAGAGCAATGTCAGTTCGATATATATATATATATATATCAAAATTTATTAAGCAAAAACAATTACAATTCTTTTTATAATGTTGTTAAGGAAAGTTGATGCAAATAAAACACAAACAATAATTTTAACATAAATTTCAATGAAATAAATTTCTCCTAATAGATAAATGATCTAGATTAAATTTGATTCCAGACATGCTTGTTTGCTGATATTCCGTGTCACATAAGGCGAGTGTGTGACCGTCACCCATAGCCTACAGCAGTGTAATCCAAACTTTCAACATCTGTGTTACCCCTAGTTGAAAAACAACTGGCATATATTGTTTAACGTTTCTCCTCATTTCATTATTTTTGCTTTAGTTGTTCATGTTTATCCAATGTTCTCAGTCCATTACTTTGATCTTAACCATACTTACTTCCATGCCATAGGCCCTTTAATTGTTTGAATGTTCGGTGATGAGCTATCAGGAGTTCTTTGTCGGGATCACAATACATTGAAGAGAAACTTTCATTTACCATGAACTTAATAGTGGGCACAAAAAAACAAACAAAGCAACAGTCGTCAATGTTAGTAAATAAATGCTTATCAGGGGAGAGAAATAAATAACTAGTGTATATTAGAAAATAAATGCTTATCAGGGGAGAGAATCAGATAACTAGTGTATATTAGTAAATAAATGCTTATCAGGGGAGAGAATCAGATAACTAGTGTATATTAGTAAATAAATGCTTATCAGGGGAGATAATCAGATCACTAATGTATATCAATAAATAAATATATATCAGGGGAGAGAATCATATCAATACATGTAGTGTATATTAGTAAATAAATGTATATCAGGGGACAGAGGGATATCCTTATTTTTTTTAAAGGCTTCGGTGGGGCACGGCACGAAAAAGTCTGGGAACACTGATTTAGGTAATAGCTCTAGGTATTTTGTATAAACCACTTACATGACCGTGTGTTTATTAGCTCTAGGTATTTTGTATAAACCACTTACATGACCGTGTGTTTATTAGCTCTAGGTATTTTGTATAAACCACTTACATGACCATGTGTTTATTAGCTCTAGGTATTTTGTATAAACCACTTACATGACCGTGTGTTTATTAGCTCTAGGTATTTTGTATAAACCACTTACATGACCGTGTGCTTATTTGTTCTTGGTATTTTGTATAAACCACCTATCATGGGACTGTTTCCAAGCTCTGGTTTATTTCTTCTTGTTTTAATATATTAATTTCCACTGTCCATACTGCGCGCAAAGTTATGTTCTATACAGCCTAGGGACATTACATCTTTCAGTTCAGATTAAACATGGCAACGCGAGTCCCATTGATGAGATTTTTCTGTCAACCTACTCCTTAGAGATTACCTGGCAACGCAGCACAATTTTCTGCTGTTATGGCTGACATTTAAAATATGTGGGGCGATCCATACAGGTGAACGTCTGTCTACAGGATTATTGTCTTATCAGCAGATTTTTAATGGCATCGTTGCCTCTTCGATGACGCAGTGTCGACTTAATAATTTAAACAGTAATAATAGTCAGTGGCGTATGTAGGGGGGGAAGGGGCGTGGGAGGTACTTTATCTGCTGCCGGAGGGTGGTGCATTTTTTGGTGTTCAGTACCGTGATATCTCATAATACGAACTCAATCAATACGCAGTTGTTCGAATTCCAAACGTTCAGGTTTCATTACATTTTCCCCCTACATGATAAAAAATGAATTCCTACAAATAAACACCATTATTCCAAGAATATGTGCCGGTATTTATCATTTTATGTAAATAAGTTTACCACCACAGGGGCCAGCATCTTGCGTGCTAAACGTCCCAAGAATCTGACATTAATCCTGCGAATTACTTATCGGTTTTGTGTGAGTTTTTTTCTCTCATTTATAATCATCTCAAGTGGATGGATCTATTGATGACACCTCCACAAACACTCGACTATTTACTTTTTTCTGCTGACAATGGTCGACACCTTCCTGACTTTGTGAAAACGATATATAGGCCATCTAGGAGTGGGGGGGGGCGGCCGTATATATATATATATAAGGATAAAATAAGGATATCCCTCTGTCCCCTGATATACATTTATTTACTAATATACACTACATGTATTGATATGATTCTCTCCCCTGATATATATTTATTTATTGATATACATTAGTGATCTGATTATCTCCCCTGATAAGCATTTATTTACTAATATACACTAGTTATCTGATTCTCTCCCCTGATAAGCACACACACACACACACACAATAATATGTCAGAATTATAATCCTTTCGATTTTTTTCCATTTATAAATTATATACAATGGATAGTTTTGTTTCAGTAACCCTAGAAAACACGATATTTCTACATTTGGCCATCAGCTGTTGTACTTTTGTAGGGATATTTCTACATTTGGCCATCAGCTGTTGTACTTTTGTAGGGATATTTCTACATTTGGCCATCAGCTGTTGTACTTTTGTAGGGATATTTCTACATTTGGCCATCAGCTGTTGTATTTTTATAGGGATATTTCTCTTGCCACCACAGGGGCGTAGGGATCTGCAGTGTTTAAATACAATAAAACATCAGAATCCTTTTATAAAACTTCAAAATGGGTGGATCTGTCACAAAATCTCCACAAACTATATTTTCCATATATTTGAAATTTTTATAGCCAGGTCCGGCATCTACCATACTGTGGTACAATACCTAACAATTACCGTACCTAGGTATAACAATACCTAATTGAAAGGTTAGCCCCACCAATAAATGCACCATTTTATCTGAAACGTTACATTTTTTTGTGCTGTGTTCTGTATTATGACATTTATCTTTTAAAAACAGACATCTGTGTTTCATGTGTACTTTCATGCACATTGAATTATTTTTGTTTGTGCTGTGCTACAACTTTCTGTCTTCATGGTAAGTTGATGCCGCCCCATGAGACGCCGCTACCCCGGTTATTTTGCGCCATCAAAACCCCCGATGATGGATATCTGTGTATTAAAAATACTAAAGCGTGTTTCTTTGAACAGGCAAAGACGCTCCCCCCCCACCACTCTTCCGGCGCCTCCGGTAGAAAGAATCAAATTATTATAATTTTATGGAAATAATTTCTTGATACTTAACCAGTACAGGCACCTGACTTCAAGTTCAGTCTCCATAACAAGCTGTAGACGCCCCTGACTTAACGTCCAGGTGTCCATAACAAGTTGTAGCCGCCCCTGACTTAACGTCCAGGTGTCCATAACAAGCTGTAGACGCCCCTGACTTAACGTCCAGGTGTCCATAACAAGTTGTAGATGCCCCTGACTTAACGTCCAGGTGTCCATGACAAGTTGTAGCCGTCCATGACTTAACGTCCAGGTGTCCATGACAAGCTGTAGCCGTCCATGACTTAACGCCTTCCATGACTTAACGTCCAGGTGTCCATAACAAGTTGTAGCCGCCCCTGACTTAATGTCCAGGTGTCCATAACAAATTGTAGCTGCCCCTGACTTAACGTCCAGGTGTCCATAACAAGTTTTAGCCACCCCTGGCTTAATGTCCAGGTGTCCATAACAAATTGTAGCTGCCCCTGACTTAACGTCCAGGTGTCCATAACAAGTTGTAGCCGCCCCTGACTTAATGTCCAGGTGTCCATAACAAATTGTAGCTGCCCCTGACTTAACGTCCAGGTGTCCATAACAAATTGTAGCTGCCCCTGACTTAACGTCCAGGTGTCCATAACAAATTGTAGCTGCCCCTGACTTAACGTCCAGGTGTCCATAACAAGTTGTAGCCACCCCTGACTTAACGTCCAGGTGTCCATAACAAGTTGTAGCCGCCCCTGACTTAACGTCCAGGTGTCCATAACAAGTTGTAGCCGCCCCTGACTTTACGTCCAGGTGTCCATAACAAGCTGTAGACGCCCCTGACTTAACGTCCAGGTGTCCATAACAAGTTGTAGCCGCCCCCTGACTTAACGTCCAGGTGTCCATAACAAGTTTTAGCCACCCCTGGCTTAATGTCCAGGTGTCCATAACAAATTGTAGCTGCCCCTGACTTAACGTCCAGGTGTCCATAACAAGTTGTAGCCGCCCCTGACTTAATGTCCAGGTGTCCATAACAAATTGTAGCTGCCCCTGACTTAACGTCCAGGTGTCCATAACAAATTGTAGCTGCCCCTGACTTAACGTCCAGGTGTCCATAACAAATTGTAGCTGCCCCTGACTTAACGTCCAGGTGTCCATAACAAGTTGTAGCCACCCCTGACTTAACGTCCAGGTGTCCATAACAAGTTGTAGCCGCCCCTGACTTAACGTCCAGGTGTCCATAACAAGTTGTAGCCGCCCCTGACTTAACGTCCAGCTGTCCATAACAAGTTGTAGCCGCCCCTGACTTAACGTCCAGGTGTCCATAACAAGTTGTAGCCGCCCCTGACTTAACGTCCAGGTGTCCATAACAAGTTGTAGCCGCCCCTCACTTAACGTCCAGGTGTCCATAACAAGCTGTAGACGCCCCTGACTTAACGTCCAGGTGTCCATAACAAGTTGTAGCCGCCCCTGACTTAACGTCCAGGTGTCCATAACAAGTTGTAGCCGCCCCTGACTTAACGTCCAGGTGTCCATAACAAGTTGTAGCCGCCCCTGACTTAACGTCCAGGTGTCCATAACAAGTTGTAGCCGCCCCTGACTTAACGTCCAGGTGTCCATAACAAGTTGTAGCCCCCCCTGACTTAACGTCCAGGTGTCCATGACAAGCTGCAGCCGTCCATGACTTAACGTCCAGGTGTCCATAACAAGTTGTAGCCGTCCATGACTTAACGTCCAGGTGTCCATGACAAGCTGTAGCCGTCCATGACTTAACGTCCAGGTGTCCATAACAAACTGTAGCCGTCCATGACTTAACGTCCAGGTGTCCATAACAAGTTGTAGCCGCCCCTGACTTAACGTCCAGGTGTCCATAACAAATTGTAGCCGCCCCTGACTTAACGTCCAGGTGTCCATAACAAATTGTAGCCGCCCCTGACTTAATGTCCAGGTGTCCATAACAAGTTGTAGCCGCCCCTGACTTAACGTCCAGGTGTCCATAACAAATTGTAGCCGCCCCTGACTTAACGTCCAGGTGTCCATAACAAGTTGTAGCCGCCCCCTGACTTAACGTCCAGGTGTCCATAACAAGTTTTAGCCACCCCTGGCTTAATGTCCAGGTGTCCATAACAAATTGTAGCTGCCCCTGACTTAACGTCCAGGTGTCCATAACAAGTTGTAGCCGCCCCTGACTTAACGTCCAGGTGTCCATAACAAGTTGTAGCCGCCCCTGACTTAACGTCCAGCTGTCCATAACAAGTTGTAGCCGCCCCTGACTTAACGTCCAGGTGTCCATAACAAGTTGTAGCCGCCCCTGACTTAACGTCCAGGTGTCCATAACAAGTTGTAGCCGCCCCTGACTTAACGTCCAGGTGTCCATAACAAGCTGTAGACGCCCCTGACTTAACGTCCAGGTGTCCATAACAAGTTGTAGCCGCCCCTGACTTAACGTCCAGGTGTCCATAACAAGTTGTAGCCGCCCCTGACTTAACGTCCAGGTGTCCATAACAAGTTGTAGCCGCCCCTGACTTAACGTCCAGGTGTCCATAACAAGCTTTAGCCGCCCCTGACTTAACGTCCAGGTGTCCATAACAAGCTGTAGACGCCCCTGACTTAACGTCCATGTGTCCATAACAAGCTGTAGCCGCCCCTGACTTAACGTCCATGTGTCCATAACAAGCTGTAGACGCCCCTGACTTAACGCCGTCTGGGTGCCCAATAATGCATCCACAGCCCTCATGAGACTTACATTTTACCTGACTTTGCGTGTTGGGTAGGCCTATAGATTATTTGTGTTTATCCTCTTTTGTTTAAAGTAGTTTGAGGTAAACATAAATTGTATCGCAGTACAGTCTATTTGATTGTAAACATAATATACATGTTGTTGGGTGGCTGTTTCAGACTGCATTAGGTTGTAGTCTGTGTTTGACTCACTGAATGTGGATGTATTCTTTGTTTGAGTGTCTAGTAGGCATGTGCGCATGTCTTTGATTCTGTGTCGATAGTGAACTCCAGATGTTCTCAATCTGTACACTTTGGACTCTGCTGTCCTTTCATGAGAAAAGAAAAAAAAAACACTACTCTCGAACAGCATTTTAGTCTACGCCTGGCACTAAAAAAAAATGTCAAATCCACGAAATTCATTTTTTTTTTGTAAAGTCGGTATATAGCTGTACTGAATACAATTATACAAATGCAAAGCTTTTTTTTTTTTTGCTGGTAAACGCAAAGTGGGTTTTAAAAAAAGTTTCATTACATACATTAATTTTTAAAAGAGGGGTGGAGGTCAAGTTTAAAAGTTGTGAGCCCCTGCTGAATAATTTGTTATCTTTAGGTGGCCCTTTAAACACATCATGTCGCCACATTACCATACCCATCCGACCGTCACTGTTCTCTGTATGTTTGCTCAACTTAGCGCACGAATTGTATCGTTTAGTGTTGCTGCTGCTTATATAAATACATATATTTACGGTTATGTTGCTCACAGCTTATGTCTTTTGCCGCACACAGCCTTCGGAATGTGAGAGGGAACATTGGCCCACACTAGGGTGATAACTATTTTCATTATTTTTTGTAACGAAACTGACACCCCTCACATTCGAGGAACAAATGTATGTAGATGACAGTAGCAACATTAATTTTTTTTTAAATTGAAAAAAGTTCCCCCACCTTTTCATTTTTGTTTTCACATATCGCGCAGTTTGACTATCAGTTTCAATTTCACACTGAATTTTTACATGACTTACTAGACTGCTTTTAAGCACATTCCAGTCAGTTTTTCCATTTGTTTATAAACAAGGAATCTACCCTCATCTTCTAAACAGAATAGGGATCCAAGAATTCCATAGTTGAAAAGTTAATCAATCTCACATGGATGTCCACAAACCGTCAAATTCTTGGAAACTTCACTTTTCTGTTCAATAGCCAGAAACGGCGACTGGATCGAATCAAAATTATTATTACGGATATAGAATTGCTTTTGAGGGAAATTCTAGACTTTCCACTATTATCCAGCACACTAATCAGAAAGAAAATCAATTCTGTTTGGTTTATATGACAAAAACAAAAAGAAACCGTCTGATAAATTTACTCCAACACTTTCTAAGTTATTTGATGTCCCCAACGTCAATGGAAAATGGAAAAGCACGGAGGATAAAGAGCTCTACCATAGCAAGTTAAGAGTGGAGGAAATATTGGTTATTCAATGGTCAAACAAGCCCCTTTAGAATCAATCCATCCAAGAAAACGAATCCGACTATCCAAAAACTCAATCTCAAGCCAGCTCTTCTCAATCGCAATCTACACAAACACATACAACTGTCTCACAGCCTACACAAACACATAAAACTGTCTCAAAACCTACACAAACACATACAACTGTCTCACAACCTACACAAACACATACAACTGTCTCAGAATCTTTGGATTCTGAAACCTCTGCTTCTTCACCCGACTCGACAACCTATTCTTCCACGTCATCTTCTGAATGCAAACCGAAATACCAAAGAGCAAGCACTACAACAGCGGGTTTGCTAGTACTGAAAAGCAGCATTTCTACACATAAAGCATATGACGTTCTTGCAACCATTGCTGAACAGGATCATGATGTGCCGGTTCCAAGTCAGGCGGGTGTTTGGAAACGAGTAATCTCTGAAGGACGGAAAATGAAAACCAAAAATTTTCAAAAACTTCAAAGCAAAGAACCCTATTGTCTCCAGTTTGATGGTAAAAAAGTGCAAGGGGAAGAGTATAAAGTAGTTATGCTGAAAATATGACAACCGAAATAAAACCCGGTACTCTTAAATGAGATGTCTTGAGCAAGGGCTTTCAGAAGCCACAATATATTGACTGTCAGCACCATGTACTCGACCTCTTTCTGAAACATGTCATGAATTTTCTAATTCAAGAACCAACGAGCAAACCAGAACTCAACTATTCCTTCATTGACAAATTAATACAAAACTATGTCACTCTTCAGGCTGATTACCACCTCATTGTGACAGATGATGTTAGCACAGGCGAGAACCCTGGATGGCGAGATGATTTCAAGTTCTTTTTATGAATTATGTCAGGCATATCGTCATTACAAAACAACTTCACGTTGGCCTCGCATCAGCTGGAAGAAACTACCAAATTTACACTAGGCAAGATGGAACTCACATGGATATATACTATTATAGCATTATTTCTGATACCAGAGTGGCGCAACATCCTCGCTCCTGCTTGCAACTTCATCTGCTATGAATGGTCAAATGCTTGATTCCATGTGCAACACTACAATAAAGCGTCCTTCAATGAACTGATTACTCACACATCAGGTTAAATGCATAAACGTTCTGTAAAACTGATGGAGGAACTTCATGCGAAATCGAGAAAATTTGAATTTTAAATCTGAAGTTCATATGAACAATATGTTGTAAACATTTCTTGTACATTCTGTACATATTACTAACTGATCTCTATCTTATTTGTTAATAAAAGTTGATTAGTTATTATTATTACTCTTTTGAATTAAGCTAAAAAAAAACTTGTCCTTTTTTTTTGAAAAAAAAAATATTTTTTCACTTTTTTCTTCCGAAAAAGGGGGAGGTGGGGGAACTTTTTTCAAATAAATCAAAAATGCAATTTATTTTCTTAAATTACACATAAAAGTTCCTCGATTGCAAGTGGTTTTATAAAAATATTTTTTTTGTTATCACCCTAGCCCACACCTTGTGATGCAGTGCAACAATAGAATGATGGAGTTGTGTGTATTGTTATGAACATGGACAATGAAAAAAAATATATAGGTCTAGCGTAATGTTAAAAACTGGTTTATAGTGTAGCGTGGGAGAAGTGGTGACTTCAAGTTTCATATCTTATGTTTTACAGTCCTGTGACACACAGACTGTCTCACACATAGCCTTCTCACACACAGCATGTCTCACACGACAGCCTGCCTCACACGCTCAGCCTGTCTCACACGCTCAGCCTGTCTCACACACACACTGCCTGTCTCACACAGCATGTCTCTCACACACAGCATGCCTCACACGCACTGCCTGTTTCACACAACCTCTCTCACAGCATGTCTCACAGACACTGAGGTCTCACACAACCTGACTCTCACATCCTGTCTCACATACATCATGTCTCACACACACAACATGTCTCATACACACTGCCTGTCTTACACAGCATGTCTCACACACACTGCCTGTCTCACACAACTTGTCTCACATCCTGTCTCACACAGCATGTCTCACACACACTGCCTTTCACTCAACCTGCCTGTTTCACACCTGTCTCACATCCTGTCTCTCACATCCTGTCTCACACACACACAACCTGTCTATCACATCCTTTTCACACACAGTATGTCTCACACACACACTGCCTGTCTCATACAACCTGTCTCTCACATCCTGACACACACACAACCTGTCTCACACAGCATGTCTCACACACACTGCCTGTCTCACACAACCTGTCGCTCAATCCTGTTTCATGCACACAACCTGTCTATCACATCCTGTCTCACAAACAGCATGTCTCACAAACAGCATGTCTCACAAACAGCATGTCTCACAAACAGCATGTCTCACACACACTTCCTGTCTCACACACATAACCTGTCTCACACATAGCAAGTGTCTCACACACAGCATGTCTCACACGCACTGCCTGTTTCACACAGCATGTCTCATACACAATGCCTGCCTCTCACAGCCTGTCTCACACAACATCTCTCTTACACACACACAGCATGTCTCACACGCACTGCCTATTTCACACAACCTATCTCTCACATCCTGTCTCACACACAGCATGTCTTACACACACTGCCTGTCTCACACAGCATGTCTCACACGCACTGCCTGTTTCACACAACCTATCTCTCACACAGCATGTCTCTCACACAGCATGTCTCACACGCACTGCCTGTTTCACACAACCTATCTCTCACACAGCATGTCTCTCACACAGCATGTCTCTCACACACAGCATGTCTCTCACACACACACACTGCCTGTCTCACACAACCGTCTCACACAGCATTTCTCACACACACACAACCTGTCTCTCACACAGCATGTCTCACATACAGCATATCTTACACACACTGCCTGTCTCACACAGCATGTCTCACACGCACTGCCTGTTTCACACAACCTATCTCTCACACAACCTGTCTCTCACACAGCATGTCTCTCACACACAGCATGTCTCACACACACACACACACTGCCTGTCTCACACAACCGTCTCACACAGCATTTCTCACACGCACTGCCTGTCTCACACAGCATGTCTCATACACAATGCCTGCCTCTCACAGCCTGTCTCACACAACCTGTCTCACACAGCATCTCTCTTACACACACACAGCATGTCTCACACGCACTGCCTGTTTCACACAACCTATCTCTCACACAGCATGTCTCACACAACATGTCTCACACACAGCATGTCTCACATACAGCATGTCTTACACACACTGCCTGTCTCACACAGCATGTCTCACACGCACTGCCTGTTCCACACAACCTATCTCTCACACAGCATGTCTCTCACACAGCATATCTCACATACAGCATGTCTTACACACACTGCCTGTCTCACACAGCATGTCTCACACGCACTGCCTGTTTCACACAACCTGTCTCTCACAATGCATGTCTCTCACACAACATGTCTCACACAGCATGTCTCACACGCACTGCCTGTTTCACACAACCTATCACTCACACAGCATGTCTCACATACAGCATGTCTTACACTGCCTGTCTCACACAGCATGTCTCACACGAACTGCCTGTTTCACACAACCTATCTCTCACACAGCATGTCTCTCACACAACATGTCTCACACAGCATGTCTCTCACACAGCATGTCTCACACGCACTGCCTGTTTCACACAACCTATCTCTCACACAACATGTCTCACACAGCATGTCTCACACGCACTGCCTGTTTCACACAACATGTCTCACACAGCATGTCTCACACGCACTGCCTGTTTCACACAACCTATCTCTCACACAACCTGTCTCTCACACAGCATGTCTCTCACACACAGCATGTCTCACACACACACACACACTGCCTGTCTCACACAACCGTCTCACACAGCATTTCTCACACACACAACCTGTCTCTCACACAGCATGTCTCACATACAGCATGTCTTACACACACTGCCTGTCTCACACAGCATGTCTCATACACAATGCCTGCCTCTCACAGCCTGTCTCACACAACCTGTCTCACACAGCATCTCTCTTACACACACACAGCATGTCTCACACGCACTGCCTGTTTCACACAACCTGTCTCTCACACAGCATGTCTCACACGCACTGCCTGTTTCACACAACCTATCTCTCACACAACATATCTCACACAGCATGTCTCTCACACAGCATGTCTCACACGCACTGCCTGTTTCACACAAGCTATCTCTCACACAACCTCTTACACAGCATGTCTCTCACACAGCAAGTCTCACACAGCATGTCACACACAGCATGTCTCACACGCACTGCCTGTTTCACACAACCTATCTCTCACACAGCATGTCGCACACGCACTGCCTGTTTCACACAACCTATCTCTCACACAGCATGTCTCTCACACAACATGTCTCACACACAGCATGTCTCACATACAGCATGTCTTACACTGCCTGTCTCACACAGCATGTCTCACACGCACTGCCTGTTTCACACAACCTATCTCTCACACAGCATGTCTCTCACACAGCATGTCTCACACGCACTGCCTGTTTCACACAACATATCTCTCACACACCATGTCTCTCACACAGCATGTCTCTCACACACAGCATGTCTCACACACACACACACTGCCTGTCTCACACAACCGTCTCACACAGCATGTCTCACACACACACAACCTGTCTCTCACACAGTATGTCTCTCACACAGCATATCTTACACACACTGCCTGTCTCACACAGCATGTCTCACACGCACTGCCTGTTTCACACAACCTATCTCTCACACAACCTGTCTCTCACACAGCATGTCTCTCACACACAGCATGTCTCACACACACACACACACACACTGCCTGTCTCACACAACCGTCTCACACAGCATTTCTCACACACACAACCTGTCTCTCACACAGCATGTCTCACATACAGCATGTCTTACACACACTGCCTGTCTCACACAGCATGTCTCACACGCACTGCCTGTCTCACACAGCATGTCTCATACACAATGCCTGCCTCTCACAGCCTGTCTCACACAACCTGTCTCACACAGCATCTCTCTTACACACACACAGCATGTCTCACACGCACTGCCTGTTTCACACAACCTATCTCTCACACAGCATGTCTCACACAACATGTCTCACACACAGCATGTCTCACATACAGCATGTCTTACACACACTGCCTGTCTCACACAGCATGTCTCACACGCACTGCCTGTTCCACACAACCTATCTCTCACACAGCATGTCTCTCACACAGCATATCTCACATACAGCATGTCTTACACACACTGCCTGTCTCACACAGCATGTCTCACACGCACTGCCTGTTTCACACAACCTGTCTCTCACACAGCATGTCTCTCACACAACATGTCTCACACAGCATGTCTCTCACACAGTATGTCTCACACGCATTGCCTGTTTCACACAACCTATCTCTCACACAGCATGTCTCTCACACAACATGTCTCACACAGCATGTCTCACACGCACTGCCTGTTTCACACAACCTATCACTCACACAGCATGTCTCACATACAGCATGTCTTACACTGCCTGTCTCACACAGCATGTCTCACACGAACTGCCTGTTTCACACAACCTATCTCTCACACAACATGTCTCACACAGCATGTCTCTCACACAACATGTCTCACACAGCATGTCTCACACGCACTGCCTGTTTCACACAACCTATCTCTCACACAGCATGTCTCTCACACAACATGTCTCACACACAGCATGTCTCACATACAGCATGTCTTACACACACTGCCTGTCTCACACAGCATGTCTCACACGCACTGCCTGTTTCACACAACCTATCTCTCACACAACATGTCTCACACAGCATGTCTCTCACACAGCATGTCTCACACGCACTGCCTGTTTCACACAACCTATCTCTCACACAACATGTATCACACAGCATGTCTCTCACACAACATGTCTCACACAGCATGTCTCACACGCACTGCCTGTTTCACACAACCTATCTCTCACACA
Source organism: Bulinus truncatus (assembly GCA_021962125.1). Taxonomy (NCBI): domain Eukaryota; kingdom Metazoa; phylum Mollusca; class Gastropoda; family Planorbidae; genus Bulinus; species Bulinus truncatus. The sequence continues at coordinate 1,073,580 of JAGDYQ010000026.1, forward strand.
GCATGTCTCTCACACAACATATCTCACATACAGCATGTCTTACACACACTGCCTGTCTCACACAGCATGTCTCACACGCACTGCCTGTTTCACACAACCTATCTCTCACACAGCATGTCTCTCACACAGCATGTCTCACACGCACTGCCTGTTTCACACAACCTATCTCTCACACAACCTGTCACACAGCATGTCTCTCACACAACATGTCTCACACAGCATGTCTCTCACACAACATGTCTCACACAGCATGTCTCACACGCACTGCCTGTTTCACACAACCTATCTCTCACACAGCATGTCTCTCACACAACATGTCTCACACACAGCATGTCTCACATACAGCATGTCTTACACACACTGCCTGTCTCACACAGCATGTCTCACACGCACTGCCTGTTTCACACAACCTATCTCTCACACAACATGTCTCACACAGCATGTCTCTCACACAGCATGTCTCACACGCACTGCCTGTTTCACACAACCTATCTCTCACACAACATGTCTCACACAGCATGTCTCTCACACAACATGTCTCACACAGCATGTCTCACACGCACTGCCTGTTTCACACAACCTATCTCTCACACAGCATGTCTCTCACACAACATATCTCACATACAGCATGTCTTACACACACTGCCTGTCTCACACAGCATGTCTCACACGCACTGCCTGTTTCACACAACCTATCTCTCACACAGCATGTCTCTCACACAGCATGTCTCACACGCACTGCCTGTTTCACACAACCTATCTCTCACACAACCTGTCACACAGCATGTCTCTCACACAGCTTGTCTCACACGCACTGCCTGTTTCACACAACCTATCTCTCACACAGCATGTCTCACACGCACTGCCTGCTTCACACAACCTATCTCTCACACAGCATGTCTCTCACACAACATGTCTCACACACAGCATGTCTCACATACAGCATGTCTTACACTGCCTGTCTCACACAGCATGTCTCACACGCACTGCCTGTTTCACACAACCTATCTCTCACACAGCATGTCTCTCACACAACATGTCTCACACAGCATGTCTCACACGCACTGCCTGTTTCACACAACCTATCTCTCACACAGCATGTCTCACATACAGCATGTCTTACACTGCCTGTCTCACACAGCATGTCTCACACGCACTGCCTGTTTCACACGACCTATCTCTCACACAGCATGTCTCTCACACATGTCTCACACAGCATGTCTCTCACACAGCATGTCTCACACGCACTGCCTGTTTCACACAACCTATCTCTCACACAACATGTCTCACACAGCATGTCTCTCACACAACATGTCTCACACAGCATGTCTCACACGCACTGCCTGTTTCACACAACCTATCTCTCACACAGCATGTCTCTCACACAACATATCTCACATACAGCATGTCTTACACACACTGCCTGTCTCACACAGCATGTCTCACACGCACTGCCTGTTTCACACAACCTATCTCTCACACAGCATGTCTCTCACACAGCATGTCTCACACGCACTGCCTGTTTCACACAACCTATCTCTCACACAACCTGTCACACAGCATGTCTCTCACACAACATGTCTCACACAGCATGTCTCTCACACAACATGTCTCACACAGCATGTCTCACACGCACTGCCTGTTTCACACAACCTATCTCTCACACAGCATGTCTCTCACACAGCATGTCTCACACACAGCATGTCTCACATACAGCATGTCTTACACACACTGCCTGTCTCACACAGCATGTCTCACACGCACTGCCTGTTTCACACAACCTATCTCTCACACAACATGTCTCACACAGCATGTCTCTCACACAGCATGTCTCACACGCACTGCCTGTTTCACACAACCTATCTCTCACACAACATGTCTCACACAGCATGTCTCTCACACAACATGTCTCACACAGCATGTCTCACACGCACTGCCTGTTTCACACAACCTATCTCTCACACAGCATGTCTCTCACACAACATATCTCACATACAGCATGTCTTACACACACTGCCTGTCTCACACAGCATGTCTCACACGCACTGCCTGTTTCACACAACCTATCTCTCACACAGCATGTCTCTCACACAGCATGTCTCACACGCACTGCCTGTTTCACACAACCTATCTCTCACACAACCTGTCACACAGCATGTCTCTCACACAGCTTGTCTCACACGCACTGCCTGTTTCACACAACCTATCTCTCACACAGCATGTCTCACACGCACTGCCTGCTTCACACAACCTATCTCTCACACAGCATGTCTCTCACACAACATGTCTCACACACAGCATGTCTCACATACAGCATGTCTTACACTGCCTGTCTCACACAGCATGTCTCACACGCACTGCCTGTTTCACACAACCTATCTCTCACACAGCATGTCTCTCACACAACATGTCTCACACAGCATGTCTCACACGCACTGCCTGTTTCACACAACCTATCTCTCACACAGCATGTCTCACATACAGCATGTCTTACACTGCCTGTCTCACACAGCATGTCTCACACGCACTGCCTGTTTCACACGACCTATCTCTCACACAGCATGTCTCTCACACATGTCTCACACAGCATGTCTCTCACACAGCATGTCTCACACGCACTGCCTGTTTCACACAACCTATCTCTCACACAACATGTCTCACACAGCATGTCTCTCACACAACATGTCTCACACAGCATGTCTCACACGCACTGCCTGTTTCACACAACCTATCTCTCACACAGCATGTCTCTCACACAACATATCTCACATACAGCATGTCTTACACACACTGCCTGTCTCACACAGCATGTCTCACACGCACTGCCTGTTTCACACAACCTATCTCTCACACAGCATGTCTCTCACACAGCATGTCTCACACGCACTGCCTGTTTCACACAACCTATCTCTCACACAACCTGTCACACAGCATGTCTCTCACACAGCTTGTCTCACACGCGCTGCCTGTTTCACACAACCTATCTCTCACACAGCATGTCTCACACGCACTGCCTGTTTCACACAACCTATCTCTCACACAGCATGTCTCACACGCACTGCCTGTTTCACACAACCTATCTCTCACACAGCATGTCGCACACGCACTGCCTGTTTCACACAACCTATCTCTCACACAGCATGTCGCACATGCACTGCCTGTTTCACACAACCTATCTCTCACACAGCATGTCTCTCACACAACATATCTTACACAGCATGTCTCTCACAAAGCATGTCTCACACGCACTGCCTGTTTCACACAAGCTATCTCTCACACAGCATGTCTCTCACACAGCATGTCTCACACGCACTGCCTGTTTCACACAACCTATCTCTCACACAACCTCTTACACAGCATGTCTCTCACACAGCATGTCTCACACAGCATGTCACACACAGCATGTCTCACACGCACTGCCTGTTTCACACAACCTATCTCTCACACAGCATGTCTCACACGCACTGCCTGTTTCACACAACCTATCTCTCACACAGCATGTCGCACATGCACTGCCTGTTTCACACAACCTATCTCTCACACAGCATGTCTCTCACACAGCATGTCTCACACGCACTGCCTGTTTCACACAACCTATCTCTCACACAACCTGTCACACAGCATGTCTCTCACACAGCATGTCTCACACAGCATGTCTCACACGCACTGCCTGTTTCACACAACCTATCTCTCACACAGCATGTCTCACACGCACTGCCTGTTTCACACAACCTATCTCTCACACAGCATGTCTCACGCACTGCCTGTTTCACACAACCTATCTCTCACACAACATGTCTCACACAGCATGTCTCTCACACAGCATGTCTCACACGCACTGCCTGTTTCACACAACCTATCTCTCACACAGCATGTCTCTCACACAGCATGTCTCACACACACACACTGCCTGTCTCACACACACACACTGCCTGTCTCACACAACCGTCTCACACAGCATTTCTCACACACACACCCTGTCTCTCACATCCCGTTTCACACAGCATGTCTCACATACAGCATGTCTCACACACACTCTGTCTCACACAGCATGTCTCACACACACAGCCTATCTCACATCCTGTCTCACATCCTGTCTCACACATCTTTCACACACACAGCATGTCTCACACATAAAGCCTGTCCCACACACCCTCATATCACTTCTTAATAATAAGAATGTGTATACACTGTATGTTTATTTAATTTCATACATTTATTTTTGTTTTGTGTTATTGCTCTGTTATAAACTACTGTGCCAACATCTCGCTTTTGCTCTCTATCTCTCTCTCTCTCTCTTTCTCTCTCTCTTTCTCTCTCTTTCACGCACACACACACACACACACATTTCGCTAAATATCTATCACACACACAGAATAGAGAGAGAGGCGTAAGCTAAGGAATTTTGACGACTTCCAAAGTGTACTTGTGAAAGAAGCTGCTACACACATTGAACTTGAACTCACAATCTAGGCCAAGGTCAATTTATCGATCTATATGTAGAATCTCAAAACAAAAACAAAAAAATGGTGTTTATATTTGCGTTTAGAATGCAATTTTCATTATGATGCTTTTACATTTTACACTGTTAATGTAAACAATGTTGATAGGGGGTAGGTTGAACCATGTGTATGAATGAGTAAAATCCCTGATGTGCTGTGCTAGCTCCTGGCATACTCTTCTGTTTTTACTTCTGGCTTTTTTCCCCCAATTTCGAAGCATTTCCCTTGTTTAGCTCCTATTTCTACACTCACTCTCATAATTTCAATTTAAAAACAAAATCTTTTATAGCACAAAACCCCCTAATTTATAAAATGTAAACTTGAATATCTACCACACCACATGTGACACCTGCACTAATAAGTTCTTTTAGTTACTTTGTGTATGCTGTCACCACATGTGACACCTTCACTAATAAGTTCTTTTAGTTACTTTGTGTATGCTGTCACCACATGTGACACCTGCACTAATAAGTTCTTTTAGTTACTTTGTGTATGCTGTCACCACATGTGACACCTGCACTAATAAGTTATTTTAGTTACTTCGTGTATACCGTCAACTTAGGCTTTCAATGCCCAGACACATTTTGGTTTTTATCACAACTTCGTCATATTTGAATGGTTTTGTTGTTTAAAATTTATACTCAGCCAATTTTTTATTTTTGGATCGTTTTGAGAGAAAAAACAACTGATATTATGGTTTATGAAAGAGTAAAAAAACAACAGCACAGACTTGTGATTGTCGAGCACCTGACAGTGTCACATGACCTCATGAAATATGTCAGTCCAGACACTGTTTGTTTTGACGAGCAGCCTGAAAGACAGGAGCCAAGATATTGTGCTTGGCGAGATATTGGAATATGGAATGTGTGCAATGTGTATCAAAGTGTGATTATGAAATACTGAGTGATTTGTTTGTGTGTATCTATGAGAGATATTGAAATACTGAGTGATTTGTTTGTTTGTATCTATGAGAGATATTGAAATACTGAGTGATTTGTTTGTTTGTATCTATGAGAGATATTGAAATACTGAGTGATTTGTTTGTTTGTATCTATGAGAGATATTGAAATACTGAGTGATTTGTTTGTGTGTATCTATGAGAGATATTGAAATACTGAGTGATTTGTTTGTTTGTATCTATGAGAGATATTGAAATACTGAGTGATTTGTTTGTGTGTATCTATGAGAGATATTGAAATACTGAGTGATTTGTTTGTTTGTATCTATGAGAGATATTGAAATACTGAGTGATTTGTTTGTGTGTACTGTGTATCAATAACACTTGAGTCTGACTTGGACCTTTCAAGTACATCCTGGAAAGTAAATTTGACTAAACACAGTCCATCATTTGACGAAGTTGTTAAAGTCATGGGAAACTGACGAACTCATCTTGTCTGTGGAACTATTGAACAGTTTTTAGTTTGTGAGATAAAATAAAATCTGGCAGGCTGAGTTCTAAATGAATGATAAGTCGATACCGATCCGGGGAGTGAACTCTGGATGATCAAGATTTGTTTCTGGTCAGTGTGTTCCTGTTTAGTTTGAAGTGCAAGTGGTATAACTCTTCTAGTATGACTAGTGAGCTCATGTGTGTATGTTGTTCCTGCTTAGTTTGAAGTACAAGAAGTACCAGTATAGAACTACTCACCAATATGACCACGTGAGTCTATGTGTGTGTTTTTCCTCCATAGTTTGAAGTTTTAGAGGTAAAGTTGTACACACCAATATGACTGTGTGAGTTTATGTTGTTCCTCCATAGTTTGAAGTTCTAGAGGTAAAGTTCCACTCACCAATATGACTGTGTGAGTTAACCAGCCGTCTAATTCTATCCAACTATCGACTTCATCCGTGTATATATAGGAGTTTATTCCATAGTGTCTATATGTATGTTTAGGAAATTTTTCCAGAAGGTCTTTATGTATATATAGGAGTTTGTTCCATACTGTCTATACGTATGTATAGGAAATTTTTCCAGAAGGTCTTTATGTATATATAGGAGTTTTTTCCATAGTGTCTATATGTATGTATAGGAAATTTTTCCAGAAGGTCTTTATATATATGAGATTATTTCATAATATCTTTATTATGAAATGTTAGTCAATAAGGTGGCTTTCATATGTTTTGATTATGTTAATTTGTATTCATTTGTTTATTTTTTTACATTTTCTTCATTCATGTTTTGTGGGATTTGCACTTAGCATTGTTAGCGGCATTTTTTATAAGATGCACGGCATAGTTATGAAATGTACCAATAATAAGAAGAACCACAACCCTAAGTCACTTTGAATTGCTAAAGCAAAAAAGGGGAAAGAAATGAGTCCAGATTTCTCTTTGGAGCCTCCCTGGGCTTAGGATATTGTGGCACACTTCACTATCACCTTTTCTTTCCTCGGTAACAATTACGCATATCATGCAGGGATGAAAAATGTCTGGAACTGAAAGTACTTGTTGTCCAGAAACCCATCAGGGTTCGAACCATGGACTTTCAGGTCGCATGTTGTGAGCTTTACAACATTTCCCTTAATAAACTTAAATGAATGAATAATAAAATGGTGATAACTATTGCGTTGATGAATGTTAACTATTTTGTTTCACTAATACGTTGAATTGATCCATTGCAGGTAGACATGCCCGTGTTTTTCTACATTGACCCAGAGTTTGCTGAGGATCCTAAACTAGAACACGTCGACTCAATCATGTTGTCCTATACATTCTTTGAGTCCAAGGAAGGTGTCGAGTTACCTCTCCCTGGGTACTACCAACCACACAAGGCAGTAGCAGCCACATCATGATGTTTGAGCCCAGCATGTCTGGAACATCATGATGTTTGAGCACAGCATATCAGCCACATCATGATGTATTTATACATGTCAGACTTGTCCACATTGATCTTTAAGCTGTTCTGTTCATTATTATGCCACCTGTTGACTTGATGTGATTATTTTTATGTCCTTTTTGTAGAATATATCAGATTACAACAAAATATTTTCACTTGATTAGTTGACTTGATTTATTTGTATTTTTTTAGTTTCTAAGTAAAATGGATTGATTACAATGTGTTTACATAGTTTTGTCTTGTAAAAATTGCAGTAGTCATAGGGACATAATTTTAGATATTTTAATTTGGACATTGCAGTAGCTACAGGCAATGTTCCCTCTAAGCTGAGCGGGTGAGCGATCACTCACACGTATTCAGAGCGTCGCTCACACTACACGTACGATCGCTCACTCCAACGGACGGCATCGCTTAAATCGCTCACAAATTTCGGCCTCAAAAAAAAAAATGTCACTCAGAGACAAAATTTCCTGCTCACTTCATACCACACCTTAGAGGGAACATTAGTTACAGGGACATACTTTTAGATATTTTAAGACTAACTCCGAGCATATCAGGAAGTACAATAAGTGTTTTGATCGTAACAAACTAATTACAAGTATTAATACTTTCTGAGCTTAACCGCCACATGCCTGGACATTTCCTGACCTTTATGGAACGCCCTAAACGGATGGTGCCAAAACTGGGAGTGTCCCGGGCAGTGGCGTCACCATAGTTGTTGTCACCCGGTGCGGTCCAGACCTCACCATTCTAGTTACGCCACTGAATTGAACAAGTCTACCATTCAAACATCAATAATAAGGCCACTCGTGTGTGACTTGAGATTAAATTTTGATAGTTGCGAGATAGAGGGGAGACAACCGTTGCCTTCGAAAACACGATGGGCAGTGACACAAACAGGGGCGGCTATACCGTGGTGAACGGCGCTGTGTCTGTGAGATTGATGGAGTGAACGGCGCTGTGTCTGTGAGATTGATGGAGTGAACGGCGCTGTCTGTGAGATTGATGGAGTGAACGGCGCTGTGTCTGTGAGATTGATGGAGTGAACGGCGCTGTGTCTGTGAGATTGATGACTTGATTGTTACAGCTCCATGGGATGCCCCCGTTTCAGATTGTGGGCTTCGGTTAGTAATTCTGGCAGAGAGTATACAGGGGCTAATTAGGTTATGTTACATTATCCAGAGACGACCCACTCTACCACTGTGGGATCCGAGTTCATTATTTGTTACACAGATGACCAGTGTGTGAATGCCTGTGCCGGGTGCTTGTGGGTGAAGGAGAGAAGAGAGGTAGTTAAAAACCTACGCGTGACTTTTTATTTAGGTCTTTTCCTAATCATTCTTATTGATATGAACTATTTTTTCGGGTTATAAAACCTACGAAGTCTTTCCTGTTTAGTAGAGAAATTGGTAGGGTGGACATGCGTTTTAATTTATACCTTGGGTTAGGCTAGTATGGATTAAAGGGAATATATATTTTGACTCCTGTTTTGTCGAGATGTTTGTCACTTAAATGCTACTTGACATTGTCGGTAATTACCCCTCTTTGGGTTACTTCATACCCCTAAACGAACTCAGTGGCAATGGCTAGTTTCACTGACCCATACAAAGGATAGAATGTCACTAATAGATCTTGGATAGACATTGGTATGTTTTATCAAGGTCCGAGTATAATAAACTGTGTCCATCTCCTCCTTGTCATACATAATCAAGGTCCAAGTATAACAAATTGTGTCCATCTCCTCCTACTCATACATAATCAAGGTCCGAGTATAAAAAATGTGTCCATCTCCTCCTTGTCATACATAATCAAGGTCCAAGTATAACAAATTGTGCCCATCTCCTCCTACTCATACATAATCAAGGTCCGAGTATAATCAAGGTCCGAGTATAAAAAATGTGTCCATCTCCTCCTAGTCATACATAATCAAGGTCCGAGTATAATAAACTGTGTCCATCTCCTCCTAGGCATACATAATCAAGGTCCGAGTATAACAAAATGTGTCCATCTCCTCCTAGGCATACATAATCAAGGTCCGAGTATAACAAAATGTGTCCATCTCCTCCTACTCATACATAACCCCGAACCAGTAAGGTAAGTATAATCCAGTGGAACCCCTACTATTTAAACTTTGGTTAATTTCAAATAATTTCCAATTAATTGCCCCCCCCCTCCAGTATTTTTCTCCCCCATTATTTTTCTATTTCTATAAACCAATACATAGATGTGTAAAGTACATCAGATTCCTGTGAGATGAAGTCTGACCCAACTTCTGAATGTTTAAACTTAAGTAGGTTAAGTGAGCAGACAAGTCAAGTTTTTCCTTATTTATCGAAAACATGTCCTTGTATAAAACACTAAAAAATAAAAAAAACGCAAGAAGGTTTATAGGCCTACATTTAGAGAAAATAAAGAAAATTTTAAATATAGGTTATGTACCAAGTTGAACATTTAGCTTACAAATAATTCCACAAAGTATTAACAATAGGCAATGTATAAGCAATTTATTTCAAATCTTTCATGACAAAATGTTCTTCAAACCAAACATTTGATCTCATAGTTCATTAAACTAAGACATGAGTCTAACATGAGTTTTACCATACAATCAACCGTAAACCACTCATCCACAGAATAATTTAATGCTCAGCTTTTAGTTCTAGCCAACTAGCTTTAATTCCAGCATAAAAAGTCTGAAAAGAGCAAATATTAAATGATGTACACAAGTTGAGCCATAGAACAAAAGATATGTCAAGTACACTGCCAGAACTTGAAATAGAGAAAGTTTTACTCATGTGCCTTAATTATGTACATTATTTTAGTAGTTTTATTATGAACAAATGCTATATTGCTAACACAATACAAAGGCCAAGAGATTAGCATCAATATTTTTTATTGAACCTTTTATCGTTCAATAAAAATATATGACAAAAGAAAATTTGTGTAAACACAAAGACATTGTTAACTTATCAAAGACTTCTAATGTACACTAGTGAGTATTTGATAAAATAGATAAAAATGTAGATAATGACAGGAGAAAAAAATGCTTGCATTTCTTAAAATAAAAAATAACAATCAAGTTAAATATTCAGTAAGTGAAATAAGTTTACACAGGGTCACATGTGAATCTTTTGTGATTGTTTTAAACTAATGGAAGAAATGGTGATACATAAATTGTCATGAAGGAAAAGATATTTGTAAATAATTTCAGAAAGACTTCAGAACATGACAAACACATGTTGACAGAATGCTGTGATTTTAATTTTACTGTGTAACATCAAAACATAGTTTTCATTGTATTTCAATGTATAAAACATTTGGTTGTTTGGTCATTGAGTTGTGAACAGGCTCGTTACAAAAAAATATTATAAACAAACAGTTATAAACCCTCTACTCTACATCAGTGGTCCCCAACCTTTTTCTCTCTGTGGACCGGTCGACGTTTGATAATTTCACTGCGGCCCAGAGGAGGGGAGGAACAATGATTAATTAAATTTTAAATTGTTTTGATTTATAATGCCAAATCCGCTCACAGCCGCTCAGCTCCCGGTTATCTTGTCCACGGAAAGCCGCACTATCCCGATTTTAATACACCACAGTAAATTAAAAAGAATTAATTTAAAGCTTCTTGGGCGTCCCAGTATCATTTGATCCATGGACCGGTACCGGTCAGCGGCCCAGAGGTTGGGGACCACTGCTCTACATGACTAAATATATACACAAATTTCATAAAGGGAGAGGAAACTGACAAAGGTACAAGTCCCTCATTAGAATGCTAGTTTTTTTTTTGAATTGAACAAAAACATGTTCTAATTTGGAATGGGTTTGGTTGACTCTACATCAAAGCAAGTTTAAATACTTTCGTTACAATAAAAAAAATTGAGCATTTTTTGTTTACAGATAAAGAAGACAAGCAACAATAATAAATAACATTTTGTTTCTTCTATAGATATACCATGATGGACAGAATACAACTTAGATCAACTGCTGTATGATAATTTATTGGTCCATTGAAGAATGATACATGACATATTGACTATATGGCATACAGCTAGTTCCGAAACATTTTGTGTATACTGCTTGACTGGATGACTTACTTTTGCATATTATGTTTTTTTTTTTAAAAGTAATGCTTCTGGCAAGAACATTTGACCAATTTTAAAAATAAAGTAACAATACATTACAAACATGCACCCTTTGAAATCAGTTAAATGCATAAAAATACAGTCTGAAAGAAATATTAATTGAGGAAAAAACATCGTCCCTGCATTTATTACATTAATCTATACATCTGCACTAAATTAGTAAAAAAAATATTTATATAAATAAAGATATTAGCGAGAAAATAATCTTTGCATTAGTACAGGAATAAAATAAATGCACATAGCAAAATATGACATAAAAAAATAATTCTCAAATGTGAAGCCCTAAGCATTCCAGTTATTTTACAATAGCATCTGAGCATTTGAGTTGGGAAAAAAATAAACAACAAATAAATGAGAACCAAATATTGTTCGCTGTACTCAATATTTACATTGTTGTGACATTGTTAACTCAGTATTCCCACAGCATGCTACTGTCCACTTCATGGCCAACAGCTCTGAATAATCCATTATGCTCCCCTTTGATGTAGCATCCATTGGGTCCTTTAATGCTAAGGATAGATTGACCTTTCGGCTCCAGAAGGAAGGGCACTGGGGTATCTCCATCAGAAACAATTGAAGCATCTTCGGACAGTCTCCAGTATTTGTTGTTAGAACCTTGAAAGTATAGAAAACAAGATCAACTATGAAAACTGCTTTAATAATGTGTACTTGATGTCAGATGGCACAGAAAGAATTAAATGACCAGCCGATTCCAGGCACTTATTCAGAAAGTTATCTCGTGTGTAAAATGAAGAAAGGATAATATAATATGTTAGTTATGGTTATGTAATCTTAAATATAAGGAATTTTTTTTTAAAATGGGGGACTTCTATCAAGATTTTAACAAAGAAGTATGGATTCAAGTTGTGTATGCACATTTGGCAAGGTTTAATGTTTGTTACAGAGAATTTTAGCATAAAAATTTACTTGATGAAAAAATAATCAGACTTTAATTTTTAATCATTTATAATTGCAGTCAAATTTTTATATAACTTTAACTTAATTAAACATGGACATTTATAATTGCATTCAAATTTGTATATAACTAGCTTAATTAAAAAAAGACATGAATTTTTATAAAATGATTGCTAACAGTATAAAAAGTAAGATACAAATCTTATCAAAACAAAATTAAAAAAATCATCATTGTTTTACCTTTAATAAAGTAATGACCATCATTGCTGGCTTCTAAAAATATGATTTCATAATTCGTCTTACTGCACTGAACTTCCGCCTTGGCCACAGACTTAAGACCAACAAAACCATGTTCATTTTTCAACAGCAATAATGGTCGATTAATTATTTTCAAGTAGAATTTCTCCTTATTAGTCACAGCATCACTGACACTGACCAGCTGACCAGTCTGTCGGCTCTGGACGTAATGACCATTCTTAGCTTTCAGGGCAATAGTTCCATCCCCAAGCCACTCAACAATAAACTGTGTATTGGGGTTGCTGGTAAAAAAAAACAACAAGACACCACAAGTTTAGACAAATCCGTAAAAAAATTAAATTAAAAGACTATCATGTGATAATTCAAATGCTAAGCACATCTCTAAAGACGTAAAAATTCCCTCAATGAAAGTAAAGTTAAAGAGTGCACTGGCTAAGATAAACCAGGGTTACCTCCTGTCTCTGGCGGTTGATTGTATTCCACCTAAAGGCTCCATTGTCCAGTATGTATTGTCCACCGTTCTAAATGCCCACTTGGCTGGTGCATCCTCAGTCTGGGGAACAATCAACTCCATCTGGAAGATTTCTTTATTAGTGTCTTCTTCTTCATCCTGATTGGCTGTAACATCCACACCTGTAAAAATAAAATAAATATTTATTCACATACATGAATGTTTTTGATATTTGATCATAAACCTTACGTTCTACCACATGTTTTTTTCTCTTCTTTCACAGATCTATTTATAGTTACAGATTGATGGCAAACTGTCAAGGTGTCAGGTAGATAGTTTTTGTTTTGTCTAAATCTTGCCAAATGTACAGAGGTGAAAAAAATCTTGCCAAACGTACAGAGGTGAAAAAAAAAAGTGTGATATATCTGAAGACGGTTAAGTCAAGGTGAGCTAGTATTTAGATCACACAGGTGTAGGGAGGTTTCAGTTAGCATATTGACAAATGGATTTCAGTTTTTTCATATATAACTTGTTTTCATTTTGGGCAACATTTTTTGTTTGTTTGTGTGTGATTATATTAATAGAATAAGTAACACTTTAATTACAGCAATCACCTCAGTAATCTAACTGTACTATTGTAGTTTTTTTCATTATCTTAATTAAGGCAGCATCTAGGAAACAAATCTCGGATGCAGTAAAATGACTTAGCGTGGGTAGAAATAGCCCCCCCCCCCCACCATTAGCCAATGGCCCAAGATGAGCCGGCGACAACCCCGTCTGAATCATAAAATGAAACTGTTTGGGTTAGTGAAGGAACTGGTAGCAACTTCATGACATAGCAGTAACATGCTAATATAAGCCTATACAGTGGTAGGTGTTCATATGACAATGGGAATATCTAAATATAAACTAATATGTCGCATACAATGTCAGCCATTTCGCCATGTTGACATCGGGGGCTATGTTAATGGCGCGGATCAAGGAAACCGGACCTTTCCATGGAGGCAAGGAATTATCCAGCCGACAAAACAAATGTTTAATGACACGTCCAGCTAGTCCAGTGGTCAACATTTTGTTGATCTACACCAACCATTTAACTGCTAGCTGGGGCCACAACGGGCATTCTTTTTGGCTTTCTGATTTGGCGGCTCCGTCATAAAAATAGCAATTTCATTATTATAGACTAATTAACAGGAACAATAATATTGGGGGGGGGGGGGGGGGGGGGTGAGTAGTACATTTTTATTAAACAGTAAATGACTGGAGAGGGGGAAAAAATTCTCAGGTGCGTTTTTTTTTATAATAATAGGCCTCGCTGGTATGTTGAAACATGAGAGTTGATTTAGAAGTTGTACAAATCACATAATGCCACGGGCCATTGCTAATGTTGAGCATCTAGTAGATATAAACATTTGTTGAATATTACAAGTAGACTATATTTACATGTGTATGGATTGGGAGGCGGGAAATGGACATTCTGAATTAAATTCGTCTAGGCCTAATCAAATTATTCGACACGTGAGCCACTCAATACAAACATAAATACTATGCTGGATTAGTTTTAATGTTCTTCTGATATTAATACTCACACGACAACTGCTATTAAATATTGTCAATTTTTATAATGTTGGGGAGTGTGGATGTCAAATGCACGTTGAATTTTATTTTATTTTAAAATCAGAGTTCATCCGATCAATTAAAACTCTGCAATATACTAGGTCTATCTACAGTACACATCTGTCTAGGGCTATCTAGATTACAGGTACCAGAATCTGCTGAACCGGTACATCTTCATTATCTTCGTTACATCTACACTAAAGTAGCTTGCAGCTGACTGCACCAGAACAGGTTTTTATCTCATACTCGGCTGCAACCAAAGCGGGTTTTTTTCCCTCACTTATTTTACAATTTCAAAAATTTATCTGAAGTAAGATGTTGAAACTGAAGTAAAATGTTGAAATGAATAAAATGTTGAAACTGAATAAAATGTTGAAACAAGTGAAATGTGAAATAAGAACGTAAGATGGGAAGTGTTTTCTTTCTATTATTCCTTCAAAAAGATTTCATATCTTCGTCAACTTTAGTTGTGTGCGTTGTGTAGACTCGCTGTCCGTTACAGTAAATCAGTTCGTGCTACTATGACAGCTAAACTGATATAACAAAGTCATGCATGACCACATTTAATTGTCACTCAATTATTTCAGTACTGGATTTTCAAGCAACTATATGTGTCAAGCAACAGCTTTAATATCTTAATACGACCGGAGATATAGATATCTACAGACTGAGCCGTGATAGGTTTTTGGGGACCCGTTGTCAAAGTTTCTGTATACATAAATGATTGTTGTCATACCCTGATACATGATTATTGTCATACCCTTATAATGATTATTGTTATACCCTTATAATGATTATTGCTATACCCTTATAATGATTATTGCTATACCCTTATACATGATTATTGCTATACCCTTATACGTGATTACTGCTATACCCTTATACGTGATTATTGCTATACCCTTATACATGATTATTGCTATACCCTTATACATGATTATTGCTATACCCTTATACATGATTATTGCTATACCCTTATACATGATTATTGCTATACCCTTATACGTGATTATTGCTATACCCTTATACGTGATTATTGCTATACCCTTATACGTGATTATTGCTATACCCTTATACGTGATTATTGCTATACCCTTATACATGATTATTGCTATACCCTTATACGTGTTCCACCCCACCCCCTCCTTTTTCAAATAAATAAACGTTACAGAAGTTAAGCTTGCAATCATTATGTAAACATGTTCACATTAGATAATTGCATTGTTTAGCTGATGCTGGCGGGGGGGGGGGCACTGGTGATTTGTTTTCTTCTTTTTGAACATCTTCATTGTGTCTATACCACAGATATACATTACATTGTCTGCATATGGCCTATAGGTCTAATGCTGAATAAATGGCTGAGCTTTACAAAGTAATGTCACACAAAACAAGGGATGCGTTTAGTACTGCACGTTATTTCGTCAAGTAAAACTTGTGCAGCGGTAGATGGCCTTCTTAAGTGGCACACACACACACCACTCCAACATGCAAGGGGGGGGGGCATTTAGACATTGGGTCCTCAAGACCTTGAGTGGTACGGTCAACTAAACTGTTTATTTCCTCTCGTCATCTTTTTTGAAAACATTTTAAAACGTTTTAGCGTAATATTTAAGTAAACTTGAAGCTGCAGATTTATTAACCGTACACACTTCACATGCTTTAAGGAACAACATTAAGGTGATATCACATCCAGGCCACACCATCGACCACAACATGAAACCCCATCGAGTCGGTGTGCTGTTAAGTGCAGTATTGTATTTGTGTGTGTAATCAGAACTAATAGCATCACGAGAAATATGATACATGTTACCAACACTCATCATTTAGTATGTAGTTCAAATAATCTCAGATAGGTATGTCTACTCCATTTATTTAATATCAGCTAACACCTAAGCTTGAAAAAGTAAGAGTAGTGATAATTTGCACAGACAACCAGCCTTTTCACAGCTAATTAGTGTACCCCTCCCCCCCCCCCCCAATCACTGACCACTATCAGTTTACTTACAAAAAATCAACAACGAACGTGTCGAAGTAATTCTGCGTTGACTTAAAAACAACCAATCAAAGCTCACAGATTATGGTAGTACCGCTTGGCACTGAATGTGTACAGTATACATGGTTGGATTAACCATTAAGCTAACAAGACTATAGCCTAGACCCTGTACATATATTGACACTCGTTTATCACATCCTAAGGATTCCCCATGATTTTTTTTTTCAACGGCAAGAAATCTAAAAAGCTTCTTGAAACGGGCGTCATGTGAAATGTGGGAGGACGGGATAATTGCACATGTTTTCATTTGTCATTTTTTCGCAAAATTAGGCCCTTAATTGTTTACAGAGTTAAACAAGTCTTACGCTGATGTCCGGCTTTAGTTGGAGAATCAAAGGCGGCTGAGAATTGTGCTAACCACATGCCGTGGTCACAGTGACATATTAATTCTACACTTCATTTTTAGCTATGTGAATTCCCCTTAGTAGTTCTAGAGACAGTAAATAAAGAGTATAATCAAGTCTTTATATCTATGATCATCACATTTTCCTGTTTATTTCCTTTTTCATTTAGAGACAATACAAACGGATAAAGTAAATAAAAGTAATTGTGTTTTGTACAAAGTAAACAAATCTTTCTAACATTCTCTACATTGAAACCCACGCGATTGTGTTTAACGGAGTGATGTACACTGAGAGCTTACATTGCATAGCCCCCCCCCCAATGATATAATACTATACACTTTATTATAATACAACGATGTGGAATTCGACCCAAATTCAATCGAAATGATAATGGTAATTTGGTAAAGGAAGTGTAAAGTAGAAAACACAAAAAAGCGAGATTACAATGTGTTATTGAACATGGTGAAAAGGAAATGACTGTACACCAATGGACACAGTTTCTTGGGGAATGACACAACTAATTAATAGAGAAAGTCGATGGGCGGTGGAATATTTCATTCGATGAGCTCAAATTTATTGGCCTGACACATTTCACACCTCATTTGTTTTTTTTTTAATTAAAACTATGCATAAGTCAACTAAATTGATTAAATCTAAAGTTCTGTATATATTTCAATTAGACAAGAATTACAGGCTAATTTCTATGAAACTAAGAAGTGGTGGGAAGTAATTGAAGATGGGAGTCATCGTCTTAAAACTACAACCAGACACCAGCTCACCATTCAAATCGACACAATAAACAAGGAATTGATGACAGTATTGATTTCATGAGTAATACTGGAAATATTCAAGTAAAAAAAAACCCCAACGTGACCACTCTTTATTATTAATATCACAGACAGTGCTTGTAGTCATGACAAGTACTTCATCTATTTCAGAGGTTCTGAGGGTCCGCGAAGCCTTTACTGGGGGTCCGCAAAGCCATTTGAAAAAAAAATCATCGTAAAATATATACATATATAAAGTACCTAAAGTTGGGATGGGGTCCGTCAAAAAAAAATTTTCAAGTGTGGGTTCGCGGAGTACATAAGTTTAAGAACCTCTGATCTATTTCATAGCGCCAAGTTTTGACACGGGTTTCTAGAGAAACGAATCCAGCCGACCGTTCATTAATGTCATCCAAACATGTTCCATCCATACTTTCTACAGGATAGGAGGGTTTACACACAGCACCACCCCCCTCATGGGAGTTTCATCTTCTTATCAGGGGGTGAAGTGAGCCCCCCCCTTCCCCACCCTACACTCATTGCTCTTTCTTTTGTACCAGGAAACCTAAGCTGGGGTGAAGAGTGAAGAAAGAGTTACAATCGGTCAGACCAGCATGCCACTGTATCGGTCCATCAACTCACCAGATGCCCTGGTACTACGGGCGGAGGCCAGGCACCCACACACACAGAGGCAGAGAAGACTGTTTACACGAGTGTGTTCATACACAGATGACTCGTCGCGCTACTGTTGGTGAAACATTCACTGTCTGGTGTCAGCTGTTTGTGTGAGAAGAACAGTCTGTCGGGCACCACACACAATAACATGATACATATCATCTTGTACATGATACACATATACGTGATACGCATATACGTAAATTGTATTAAGTATTTTATCATCAATATAATTTTATGAAAAGCATTTTGCACACACACACATATTTATACACTGAAGAGTCGAATAGATTTTAAAATGCCAAACAGTTTTGAGTGTCAGTCATTGATTGTCATTTCTCCCCCTATAAATGTCACAGTACAACCAACACAGCCATTAGAGGTTGTGACATTGATTTCACTGGATGCTACAGTTGACAATTTTTTTTTATTCAACACAAAAACAACAGACTACAACTAAGTCTTTAATATGCAACAAGTCAAAGGCTACAACAAATGAAAAACTTTCAAAAATCACTAATCCATTACGTTTCAGCCTCTGATTTAATTACACACATGTACATTTGAACTACACCCCCATGCTTACATTTACACAGCTTAATGACACACACACACATCTGAACTACACTCACATGCTTACAATTACACACACGTACATTTGAACTACACTCCCATGTTTACAATTACACATCAATTGGGATGGGAAGCCTATTTAAAATTTGGCTGAAATGTTGGACAAAAGTATTCCAAGGCTAAGGGGGAGATTTTGTATGACCACCACGAAAATCGTGTACCGTAGTGAATGGACACGCTATGCCAGATGGTAGCCTTGATAACGATCGGGTGTAGGCTGCTACATGCTGCCCCCACCCCAGCACCCAACCCATCAGTATCTCCCTTTTATCAACTAGGCCTATGTTGGATGTGTCTCAGCTTAACTAGGATCACATGATTTGAGTTTTAAAACTGAACAAAAAAAATATTTAGTGAAACGCAGCTTTAAAAAAGATGACCACACAATACATTCTTAAAAAAACAGCAACAACCCAAATGAGATTAAAATTGGATCGCTAAGTTAGTGCTTCAACTCATGACAAGGTCGAAAGCTAATCAATACCGTTTAGTAGTGGGAATAAATTCACACGAGTATAACCATGAGGCTTAGAATTTTGACTGTATTCAGTGTACCCCAGTTTTTAATGTTGTAGAAAGACTGGCTATTGTATTCTCATAACAATAATACGTTAGGTTGATATGCTTCAATTGAGGAAGTTAAACTGGGATATGTTGTAGAATGCTCACTATATCGATAGATGAAATGTATCTTCAGACGTGTGCTGTATTCTTTCGTCAGCTCATATAGAGTAATAACAAGTGTAGTCAATACATGACAGGTGACTCAAGCTAAACTCACCACCTTATTTAAAGACAAAAACAAAATACGTACAATTAAACGTATTCTTATCAGAATGTTAAATAAAGAAAGGAATGAGATATGCTAGACGTGATAATGATATACAAGCGTGTGTGTGTGTGTGTGAGTGTGTAACAGACGGAAGAGAGATGTGAGTCATTTCATCTGTCTTTGTTCCTCCATTGGGATTTTCCGATTCTTTGTCGAGCTCTTGAAATGTGCTGTATTCAATGTTTCTGTGTGTGGGTGGGGAGATGATGGGTGGAAAGGGGGAGGAGGGAAGGGGGTGTAAAATACCTGAGGGAAGGGAAAGAGATGGAGGGATAAATCAATAATACTGGAAGGCCAGGGATACAATTACCACTGATGTAAATATTTTACGAGACTGGTGTTTAAGATGAGAATGTTGTTGTTTAAATACACGATTTAATGACCAAGTAATCAGTGACTAATGAAAGTTCACAATATCAATATGTAAAAAAAAAAACAGTAAAATTACTGAGGGAAAAACACCACGTAAAAAGTGATCATCAAAATAACAAACCAACGTTCTAGGTTTCATGGCATTTCTTTTTTTAGTAGTCAACTTTCGGTAGGAGGTCAAGGTTGTGATGAAGTGAGTACTCCTAAAATGGACACAGACTAAGAACTAGATCGTCTGCTAAATCCGCGCAACAGTGTCCGAGCTGACGAGATGTTTGTCGAGTCTGCCAAATTGGCTCGTCATGAAGCAATCTCGTCAACGGAAACATTTGCTTAAGTTTAAACAGATGGACATTGGCAAGCAAGACGTGTAATTAACACAGAAGTGACACTGACCTGTGACCTTCAGAGCTTTCGACTTTGAAAAAAAGTTATTCACAGTTTGAAAACAGTAAATTCAGAGTCAATATTATGTTTACGGTTTGGTTGGGGGGGGGGATAGTTCGATAATCGAAAGGAAAATGCAGGAAGATATAAGTGAATTTCGTGAAGTCATGTGTTTAGTAGTTACTGGGTTTGTGTGTGGGTGGGGGGCGGGGGGGGGGAAGGGGTTCCGTATAAAGAAAACTTGAAAAAAAAAGATAACATGGATAATAAAGAAGGCATTAGTTATAGTACTGTAGTCAATGGATAAATTCAATGGGTTGTAATGTAAGAGTAATTCGGGAGGAGGGGGGCGTACTAACATAGGCTACCAATAGTTTCACCTCCCCACTGCCCCTCACAACTTTCAGACCCATCACTCACTAGGTTTCACGTTTGACCTTTAAACTTTTGGTGATACCCTGGTGTAGCAGGGCTAAAATTTGAACTGAGATATAAAATTAAAGTCAACAAGAACATATAAAAAAAAGTTTCCTTCACAAACTCCAGTGCCTCATTTATCGTGTGTTTGTGTGTGCGCACCGCATGTGTACAGAAACATGCATGTCACCAACGGGAAAGGGGGGGGGGGAGTCATCACACCAATCTTTCAGCTACACTATCACAAGCAATGTTTTATCTAGCCTGTTTCTCATACTTTGGTCATGCCCCCACCCCATTTAGAAACACCATAGTAATCTCTTGGCTCATTTTCAAACTAACCTCCCTCCCCCCTTTTTTCTTTGGCTTAGAAGGCAGGGCTCCAAAGTTGGGATACACTGCTCTATACTGAACAATGTTAACTGGACTTTGTCATATGTTAGTAATATAAAAGATAAGTTTTTTAAAAAAAAATATAAAGCAATATTCAATTCTGTAAACGAACAACAACAAAATCATGGTTCAAATGTGTCTGGTACCCCTCTCCCACCCTTTTTCCAAACCACTCTTCATGTCACACAACTCTGCATGCTGCAGACCTACTTCTCTATGTAAACATTCTAAAGAGATTTAACCATTACCTTGTCTAATTGACACTTTCTTGTTGTTGGCAAGTGATGTCAAGATAACTTGAGGGCTGGAATCCTCCAGGGTAAACAACTCGTCCTTGCTGACTGTTTTATTTCGACCTTTCATAGTGGCCGTCGCTCCTACTGCGGTCAGATAAGTCCCCGTGCAATCCTTGAAGGCCAGACCGCTGTTGGCACCGCTTCTGATTTCTAAGGTAAACCTGCTGTTATCTGTCAGCTCTGAACTAAGGCTCCCGTCACGGTTCAGGAAACGGTTATCAAATGTTTTAAGGGCGTACTTGCCATTGTCGAAGTGGAGAATGATTAGGGCCTCTTTACCCCAGGGAATTATCTCAGTGACCTGTATCTCCTCATCCTTAAGATGGGCGTATCGTTTTCTATTCACGTTGCGCAAATTGACCTGAGGGTGGATGGACAACTGGACGACCCACAGTTCAGTGTCAGTGACAGTCTTGGCAAAACATTTAAAATTGTCCTCGTTTCCACTCAGATAGTTGCCGTGGGCCATGTTTTTAAACGCCCACCGACCGGAGCCATTTTTGTCGTACTCAACCACGAACTTCTCCGTGAGGTCTTTCTCTTCTGCTTCACATGTAACATTGCCGTACTTGTCTGCAGACAAATATCTGCCGGTGTGACTCTTGATGTAAACAACCTCGTCTTGCGTGTCTTGTTCCAAGACAAATGTCTGCTTCTTTTTCAGAGACGTTCCGGAAACGTTAATTTTAAATCCAAACGATTCAGCTGTTAGGTACTTGCCTGCACTATTAATCAGTCCCACTTTCCATTGCAGTTCTGACTTACTCACGCCGTTGCTTCCATTTACTGCATTCGTCATTTTCTCTGTTGTAATGAAAATAATTAATCCAAAATCAAACTGTTAATTACCTTACTAAATTTATTCTGTCTTCAGAAAATTGTGTCCTTAATATCCAGATATATTTAAACAGATTAAATTATTAAAACACGTGTTCCAATATCAGTTGATTTTCCGTAAATGAATGAAATACACGCAAAAAAAAAATCTTCACTCAGAGAAACAAATATGTTTGCAGCTGAGTATATCGTCTGCATTTAAGCCACACTCTCTAAAGTGTTTTCTTTCTCGCGTCTCTCCTACTAAATTATAAGACGCGTTTTGATTGGTCAACTTTACAGCCATGCCCCCTTTTAACAGACTTGATTGGTTTGCGCA
Source organism: Bulinus truncatus (assembly GCA_021962125.1). NCBI lineage: Eukaryota > Metazoa > Mollusca > Gastropoda > Planorbidae > Bulinus > Bulinus truncatus. The sequence goes on from JAGDYQ010000026.1 coordinate 1,096,626, forward strand.
CACGCGACCCACGACATGGAAACTACCGGCGTTGAGTTTCATTCATTGATTTATTGAGATTTCGATTTATAAAGAGAGTATTGTAAGAAAACAAAAATTTATCAATGGATAAAGTCCCTTGAATAGATACAATTACGAGATTATCCACCCTCCCGCTTTTTAACTATCTAAAATCGTTTTGGCAAAATAAAAAGGGATTAAGGAGCACGTCTCTATTCTAAACCTAAGATTCTTATTGTATGGCTTTGTCAGATTAATGTCACATTTTTTAGGCTCTAAACAGTTATATTTATTTTTCCCTTCTCGATATTCAGAGAAACACCAGGTTTCAACTTTTTAAAGCAATTGCTTTTAAACAGCATTGTGTGTATTTAATATTGTTTGGAGTTATATTACAATCTTTATCTTCTTTAAAAACAAAACTAGAATAGGCCTACCATAGGCTTCATTCCACTCCAAGTCCTACATTAGTTTGTACATGAGGAGGCTTGCAAGTTAACGGTATATTGTAAATAATTTTCAATGCAAAAAATCGTTTTAACTACCATACATATGAAGAATTAACTATGACATCCACAACCAGAAGATATTCTCTTATTTCGGAGATTATGTAAAACATTTTGGAGAGAGATTGTAAAAAAAAAAAAGGACCATAACCAGTAAATAGGCTCGCTTCATCAAGTAAACATGAATTACTCCAAAGAAGTAGGCCAAAATGTGTAATACTAGTACTAGACCTGTCCACACTATACATTGAACGTGTCTATTACTTGTAACCGGGGCGCCGAGAGCCAACAAGGGCCCCAGGGCAGGACATCATTGCGGGACCATTAATAAACAATGAGTCGTGAAAAAATTGACATGGTCGGGGCGGCCGGGCCCCCTTACAGATGCGGGCCCCCTGGCAATGACCCCACTGACCCACTCCTCTCCTTCACTTTTTGTTTTAAGACTTTCTAGTCTACAAATTTAGTCCGGCTATTTCCACCTGTCATTTGTGTTGGAAGACCCACTATTAGGGGATTCGTTTGTCACTTCGCTGAACCAAAACTAATATTTCGTACCTGCATGTGATACCAAATGCCCAACGTACGAACCCCAAACCAAATTCCCGTGAGCCTGCCGTTTCAGGAGGAAGTGGGCAGTGAAACACTGATGAATTATTATTTCATAATTTTTTTCAGCATGGTTTTAAAACTCAAAATGAACTGAACCATTCAGTCGGTGCATACATTTAGCAGATGTGTCCGATAGATGGCCAAGTGTCAGCATTCTGGCAGTTAGGTTTTTTTTTTTTGTTTTTGCTGGATTGTTATACATCCGACATGACGACCGGATTAAAGCAAGTCCTTAATAATGAGGTTAGTTGCATGTACTGATGTTGGCGGATACAAGTAACAATCCGGGCCCTATTGTGTCAGATGCTTCTGTTAAAGGAAGGTAAAATTTAAAAAAAAATACAAATACTACGTATTTATATATTTAAAAAAAAATACCCCCTTCCCCCCTTACCAGTACGGACTGCACTTTCTATCATCAGGCCTGGTTGTAAACAACATAAGTATTTACCCAATTGAATACATTATTTGTGACTCAATGTGAAGACAGCGGCTTCCATAGTACATAATGTGAAAACAATGGCTTTCAAAGTGCCTCAATATGAAGTCAGCGGCTTCCATAGTACATAATGTGAAAACAATGGCTTTCAAAGTGCCTTACCAGTACGGACTGCACTTTCTATCATCAGGCCTGGTTGTAAACAACATAAGTATTTACCCAATTGAATATATTATTTGTGACTCAATGTGAAGACAATGACTTCCATAGTGCCCTAGTGTGAAGAAAATGACTTCCATTTTGCCTACATGTGAAGACAGCGGCTTCCATAGTATATGTGAAAACAATGGCTTTCAAAGTGCCTTACCAGTACGGACTGCACTTTCTATCATCAGGCCTGGTTGTAAACAACATAAGTATTTACCCAATTGAATATATTATTTGTGACTCAATGTGAAGACAATGACTTCCATAGTGCCCTAGTGTGAAGAAAATGACTTCCATTTTGCCTCAATGTGAAGACAATGACTTCCATAGTGCCCTAGTGGGAAGACAATGACTTCCATAGTGCCCTAGTGTGAAGAAAATGACTTCCATTTTGCCTCAATGTGAAGACAGCGGCTTCTATAGTATATAATGTGAAAACAATGGCTTTCAAAGTGCCTCAATATGAAGTCAACGGCTTCCATAGTACATAATGTGAAAACAATGGTTTTCAAAGTGCCTCAATATAAAGTCAGCGGCTTTCATAGTACATAATGTGAAAACAATGGCTTTCAAAGTGCCTCTGATGACAATGGTTATGGCTTGCATGGTGTAAATCAACAAGTCTGCATGTTCATACCTCAAGGAATCTTTGCCTGACAAACAGGGCTCGATTTACCGCCGGAGATGCCGTGGATATCCCCGGCACTGAGACCTGTCATCCCCGGCTGTACAGAAATTTTGGTTCATCCCCGGCACTGGTTTTTTCTTAAATTGAGCACTGCTGACAAGTAACCATAACTATGTAGTAACATGTGGGTGTGACAGGCGACAGTGGGTATGGCAGTGGAGGCCTCATGAATTTTATTTAAGATTTTCCCAACCACTTAGGGCAATCTAAGTGTTCGTCTGGGGCCCCATGCTAAAATGATTAAACTATAGGAGGCTGTCAGTTTCTAAAGATTTTTAGGGGCCTTAACACAATTTTTCGGGTTTAATTACCTTAGTTTAGGGCCATTCATCGTACACTCGCAGGGGATCAACTAATGTACCCCTGGCAAGGGGCACGTAAACGTAGTAAGTAAAGTTCCCTTAGCCCTAACGGGCTATCGGGGCAGATGAAGTGTATAATTCATCTGTTTCTATAACCTCGGCATATGAAGGGGTTGTGTGGTTAGCACAACACCCAGCCGCCTTTACTTACCCAACTAAAGTCAGGTACCCATTTAAAACTGGGTGGACTTGTGGGACGACTTTGAAACACATTTCACCTGGAAAAAATTCCATGATCCTCACCCAGGACTCTCAGGTCGACAGTCGAGTATCTACACCACTCGGCCATCCGTCACACCACATAAACGTAGGCCTACCTAAATGCTTAGGGCCCCCAAAAAGTAAGAACGGCCCTGACGGTATTTTATTATTTTGGTACGGTAATGGGACGGCAATATTAAAATTCCGCCAGGGGGCACCACTAACGGTAGTTACGGCAATTGAATCAAGTATGCATGGCATATGGCTCATATTACATGGCATATGGCTCATATTACATGGCATATGGCTCATATTACAAAGATGTTTTCTCGTCCATGGAAAGTGGCGAAATCGCGAGAGAAATATACCACAGTAAATAAAAAGGAAATAATTCAATGTTTCATAGGCGGCCCAGTCAGTGCCGCCGAGAGGGGGCCCTGAGGGGGGACAGGGGGAAAATGCCCAGGGGCCCGGCGAGTGTTAATGGCCCGGACTGAGTTGGCCAATCAACTTTTGAAAATATTATCAGCACGGGGGGGCCCGTGACAGCCCTGTCCAAGGGCCCGAGATTTCTACAGAGGCGTAGCGGGGGGGGGCAAGGCAACTTGCGCCCGGGTCATTTTACCTTTTTATACTTCCCCCCTCCCCAACCTAAAAATAATAAAATATATAAATAGATTACGGTCCGGACCCCGGCCCCGGGCCCTGCACCCCCCCCCCCCCCCTTGGTGGGCCTGGGCCCAGTACCATTCGCTCCGCGGACCGGAAATACTGATATGTCGCCCCACTCTTTGGTGGCCAATCGTCGCTTTCGATCGTTTGAAAACTTATTTTACTGTGAACAAAACTGGACTCTTTTGAGACGGAGGTGCAGAGGGGTCCCGCTTTTATGAGTTTGTCAGGGGCCCTAAACGTCTTCGTTGCGGCTCTGCCTACTAAGCAGGACTCCCAACAATTTCTTGAAGAAATATCCATAATATGTATCAATCGTTTCAAGATATTTTAAAATATGAAACAACAAATCTAAATTTTTTAAGTTAGTGACAAAATAATACAGATATATTGTTTGACAGCATTGTTATAATATCTAGATTTCTCAAAAAATATCTAGATCTGGTTGAAAAATAAGAATTTATCAGATAGGCACCCCTGTTACATCAAATATTTTTGTACAATGATAAGCACAGATAACTCTATGTATTCTTTACAAAATCTTTTGCGTTGAGAATGACATATTTTAATGTTTCTTTTCCCATATCACGTGATATTTCTTAAATTATCCAATGTTTGTTATTTGTATGCTTTTTGTTCTAGTGAATGAAATAGGAAATAAAAACATGCTTCTTACTTGAAGGATATTCTTACCGCCCACCAATAAACTGATGATAACGTAATTTATTTAAAAAAATCTTTATAATCCTTAAATTGACATTTCCCTTCAATTTCTTTTTAGCCGGGGAAAAAATACAATCACTATAGTATAAATACTATATAATTTGATTCATGATTGAGTCTGACATAATGACTTGAATATTGTCCAACGACAAAATCCATTTGTTTAATCTGTCAGTGTTATCATTAGTCAAAATAATCATAATGCCTCTGCTCATTATTTATATAATTTTAATTACCCCAGTTACTGAGTTAGACATAATAAATACACAACTTCACAAGCAAGACATCAATGACAATGTCCTTTGAAAATATAAAATAGCTAATAATTGTTCTTTGTCAATATCATTTTTGTTTGCATACATTTTTTGAAATAGTTAAAACTCTTTTTCTTACTTTATATAAAGTTGATTATTAATTATCTAATTAAATATATGATTGAATAATATTAACTTGAATGTTTGCATGTACTGTAGAGTGATGCAAAATATATGATATCATATCATGTAATATGGCAAAAAATATGATGTTTTTGATTATTAATTATTATATTAGGTGAGTAACATATCCTTGAGCTTGAGATATATTGGAGTATTCTATAGTGACTATAGCCTATAATGAGTATAATTGTTTACAGTTGAAAAATGTAACTAAATTGTCTATATTATTGAAAATAGATATCCATCAATTAGAAATAATAACAGAGTAATAGACAAAATGTAGGAAAAGCTATTGAATCAAAATTAATTAGACACTTTTGTCCGTTATGCTGTATTAGACAAATTATTTTTACTAAATAGGTCTGATTACAAAATTGAATGTGGTATATAATGATTTTTTCGGATGTTAGACTATTTTTAAAGTAAAATGTTATATAAATAACAACATGCAAATAAAAAAGAAAACAAACTTATTATGACTATCATTCCTATTTATAAGCGTAAGCTACAAGAACAAAAAATAACACATTGTATCAATGAGATAATTTGCTGTATGTTTTCAGCTAAATGTTGAGAGTTTTTTTTTGGTCATTGTGTTGGTGAATCCAGTTTTCTGACCCATACATTTTGAAATAAATACCTCACATTTTATTACATCATTATGATCCTGAAAAATAACACCAGTGGTCATATTTTTAAAATAAAAAAAAGAAGGTGTTTTATTAATATTAAACATAACACATCTATCCAGATCATTTAGAATTTTATTTCATTGAGATAAAATGAGTTTAAAAAAATGTATTACAGCCCCCAGATGACTTTATAAAGGACAATTTTGAAACTCAATAAACTGACATGCCTGAATCCTTTCTGTGGTTAGTAAATTTTTCTGGTTCAGCTTTTATTCTAAGTACGTCAAAAAAGAAATTCACACAGCTAGAGAACACATGGGATGACTCTGTATTAGTTATGAGACTAAGTGCAAGCCATTGGTGTTCATGGGCTTTAGGCAATAATAACAGGATATATACCTATATATTGTCTTCTGATGTTCCCATTAGAGTTCCAGAGACAACCTTTGAAAATCAGGTGAATAAAATAAATGTCTTTAATACAATTTAGGTGTTGAATGATTTGATTTTTGAAATATAGTAAAGCCCCCATTAAAAAGTTTCTCAAAAATTTTTTGATGCAACCTTTTTTTTTAATGCAATTTCATGAAAATCTGTGTCATATTACAGTTTAAATTAAAATGATTTTCTTTTTACTAGAGATGGAATCCACTAAACAACAGTTTTTCAAAAAATGGTTTGTGGCGTACAGATCGTTATGCATGGAGTGATGAGACAGGAGTTTTAGACAGACCCAAGGAAAATTTTAGACTGCCTTCCTCTAATTGGGAATGGGAAGGAGACTGGCTTATTGATGAGAATTTACATGGAGAAGTTATTAGCAGAGAAGTAATTATTTTATGCTTATGTAGGTTTTTAGAGACATATACAAATAGAAAAAAGCCAATAGTTTAAAATTCTTTGTTCACAATTTCAGGGTTGGCAGTATGCTGTGGATTTCCCAAGGGAATATTTTCCTGAAAAACACTGGAACAGTTTTGTTAGAAGGAGAAAATGGATTCGCTTTAGGAGGTTTTCTTCAACAAATAAATGGGCTAAAGTAAGTCAGAGAAAACAGATTGTTGTTGCAAAACTTTCACAAAATATTATAGCTGTATCAATTGAATGATAAAAGGAATGATAAAATATAAATGATTAAGTTTAAATAATTTGTAAAAAATGATTTCATTTGACCTTTAAACATTGAAATGTTATTAGTGTTGTATTTTATAAATTATATTAGGGTATTTGGTTACATTTTTAATATAAATGTTATGTATATTTTTTAAAGTAAATTTTGCTAGGAATCAAAACTGCAGATATGGGATGTATACAACTCCTTCTATAGTACATGTATAGTGCGCCATATAGTTTGTGTGTATTTATTAAATATTTTTCTCCAGCACCAACTTTATTAGACTTGTCCTTGTTCGACACTGTATCTTGTGATTTTCAACTCTTTCTATTCTAGATTTAAGCTTTTCTTCCTACTTATGTTAGTTATATTTTGCATTAAAATTTAGTACAACTGCTGAAAATATATACATGAGATATCAAGCTACTTAGATACAGGAATGGGTTATTATAGGAAAAACTGACACAAAACTTGAATGGTTTGGAATTCTTTTGAACGATTTATTTGTTTTTCCGGTTTAGATGATTATTTTTCTGTTGTTTTTTAATTTTTGATAAACTGTTTTTTAATCACTTTAGATAACTGACCAAGAGGTTGTTAAAAGCGATCGTTTCATTGATCTAAGCATTGGTGGATTTTCATTACCCAATCAACCGTCAGGATTTCTCTCAGTTTGGACAATAACTCAGACAGGAAAGGTAATGTTTTTTATTTTTTGGTATAAATTAAATGTTGAGAAATAATCTACACTAAAATTCTGCACATATTATGGTCAGAACTATATGGTACTTTTAAATTCAGTGTTTCCTATAACTTATTATTGCCTTCTTTCTGTTATCAGAAGCTCATTTTAAAGATATATCGATCATGAGTTTCCTTGACTAAATTTTTCTCCTGAAATTTATTCCAGGTTTTTGTAAGAACCAATGTTCATTATTGTAATCCAGAGGGGGATACCTGGCAACAGTTGGACATCCCTGAGTCAAAAAGTCTTATCAACATATCTGTAGGTGCCACTAACCTTGTCTGGGGAATCAGCTATGAAGGCCAAGCAGTAGTCAGAATGGAGATCACTATTAATAACACTTTTGGTAAAATTATATTACTGAAAAATGGGGCTCAGATTTCTATGAGCGATAAAGATATAGAAATATGCATGTAATATCTCCCAAAAAAAAAGGCTAAAATATACCCTAAAAGTAAATAAATTATACAATATGCCAATACATGTTTCTATTACTAATACTTAAAATGAAATTAACATACATAATTTCTCTATATGTTACATATAAAAAGCTAATACATGTAATATGTATTTTGCCTATACAAATCTTTACATGGTCTAAGAATATATTAACCAAATTGTCATGTTGGAGAGTGCTAAAAAAATATGACCTCCTAAGTAAATTCTGTAGAATTAATACACTAATTTCAATCAATAGAAATCACATCTTTTTTTTAAATGGAATAAAATTCTTGTAGTTCTTTTCAAAGGTTTATTCAATCCAAATCATTGTGCTGAAAATAAGACCAATTTGCATTTGATGAAATACATTTTGCCACAAAAAAAAAGTCAATATGTTCATTCATATGACAAGAACTGTTCTATTATGTTCAATTATGGCTTCATATAGATAAATGCAAAAGAAAAATAAATGAATACTTAGTGTTAAAAAAATTATTGAAAATCTGAGCTCTTCAAATAAATACTTTGTAAATTTAACAACTTAACAGTGTCTGTTGTCCGTGTGTATGTTGTAACATATACATATGATTAAATTATTAAAAAGAGGGGGGAGGGAGTATAAGAACACATGTGTGTGGTGCACTTACTTCCCTCATCAGCCAGTAAGGATAATTAATGATGTGTATCAAAAGAAATCCTTGGTTTTGAAGTCTTTTTTTTTTTTGTATCATATTAATGCATTGACAAAAAATGTGGAAGTAATAGCGAGAAATATTTATTAATAGCAGTTACAAAAATGTTAAAAAAACATGAAAGAATGCCATAAAAATGCATTTATTGCCATTTTTAATGAAATATGTTCTTAATTTTAAAAATGGCCAAAAAATGCATTAATTTCAGAAATAAAAAAAGTTCAAATGCAAAATGGTATAAATTGCTGTTGAATGAAATATACCATAAAATGGAATGATACGATTTTTCATGAAAAACCACACCTTTCTTATAAATTTTGTTTCCTTTAGCATCCCTCATTTTTATCTTTGTTTAAAAAAAAACATCTTTTGAAAAAAATATCTGATTGATTCCTGAAGAAAATTTTTAGGGTCATCTATTTAATTACATGTACATGTATTATAAAAAAAAATTAACGTTGAATTTATGAGAGATTTTCATGTGTTGGACTTATTTATTAACACTTTAAAATGTTTTTTTTTTTTTGACATAGTGATTCCAAAAAATGTATGTAGCATAAAAACTGGCTTTTTGCCAGCAATAAGTATTATCAGACAAAAATGTGAAACCATAATACTTATTCATAAAGAATTAAAAATTAAGAATTTACTAAGTATTAAAAATTACATTTTATGTTTGTTATGTCTTGTTCTAATTTTTATTTATAAGGTACCAGATGGAAATTTGTTGAATTTCCAGATGACAAAACCCGTTTTGCTCAGGTCAGCGTTGGTAGAAATTCTGTTTGGGCACTTAGCAGAGATGGACAGGTAATAGACATAGCCAAGTCAAGTTATTCTCATCTAATTAAGCATCACTTTGAACTTCTTTAATTCTTGTATCCATAACAAAAGGTTTGGTTTCGGAAAGGAACCTGTGGTGATGATATATTTTGGAATGAGAGGTCAGCAGTGGGTACAAGCTGGGTCCAGATGGTTGGCCAGATGTCACATATCACAGTCTCCTCCAATGATCAGGTCTAAAAGATTAATAAAATTGATTCTTTTTTTATTCTCTACCAACTGTCAAATCTTGCTTGAATGTACGTGATACTTATTAATGACATAAATTTAAGAAATGTATCATTTGAAGAACACAACACAATATTTAAATAATTGAATGATTAAATAAAAAAAATTAACTTTTTTTTTGTCTAGGTATTTGCCATTGATATATCATGCAAAGTTGTTTACTTTCGAACATCCATTACTCGCACTGATCTAACTGGTAAAACATGGCAGCCAATAAATCTTATAGAAGATTTCACATCTTTGTTGAGACAAGGTTTAGTTTGTGCCGGTGACGTCTGTTATTGTGGTGACCCTGCTAATGTTTGCAACTTACATGGCAGCAAACAACATAGAACCCCCTCAACTACATCTAGCTGTAGCAATTCAAGCTCAGCTTTCCCAGAAGATTCAAGTGTGGAGAAGCTTTATAAACCTGTTCACAGCTCTGCAGTACCTCCTGTTTGGCAATCACTGCATTTTCAACTTAACCCAACAGATCAGGTTCATTCCAGCATGCCGGGTTCATCTGATAAACCTTGCTTTGCACCTGATGATGACTTTGTTTCTGCAGGCATGTCCTTTGATGGGTGTGCCACAACTAACCACCATGTTCCTCTTAATTTTTACACATCACAGTGTAATTGTAATCATGGTGCTGCATCATTGTCACAAGATTCATCTTTGAATAACAGTGTCATTGAACAAACTGATGTTAACGAAACAAGCTGTAGTTGGTTTTCACAAAAACTTGTGTCAGCCAGCTCAGCTGAAACTGCTACTGTTGAAAATCATCATCATAAAAAAACTCAAGCAACTCTTGACCAAACAGATTATGGCATTCCAACTGCAATTCAGTCCACTGACCCTACCAGTTTATTTTATCATGATTCCCATACTTTTTACTCTATCTGTGATAGTGCTTCAACTGCTGCTGACAGTAAAGGAGGCACAGTCTCAGGTGTATCATACCATGATGCCACAAATGATACTAGTGTTCATAATATCAATATAACATTGTGTGATTCTGGTGTAAGAAAACATGGTGAACATAATTCAAATACCCTAGAGAATCCAATAATACTTGATCAGCATATATCTGACATGGATCACTGTTTTTCTAGCATTGATTCAGACGAAACTATTGATTTCGTTACATATGCAGGTAGCGATGCTGAAAATTGTTATTCTACAAATGATAATCATAGTGAAAATAAAAATGCTCCAGAGAAAGATGATGGGTCAGTGTTGGTAACCAATTTTTTGGATGAGCCAGAGACAGGAAGTGGCGATGATTTGTTTACAAGAATAATAAAAACAGATTCCCAACCTTCATATTGTCTTAGCAATGAAAAAGTTGAACAATTTGTGAATGCTTCAGAAGAAGGATCATCATTTTCTTCAGATTTGTCCACAAATGAAGTAAGATCTGCCAAAACTTTGACATTGGCTCAACCACGTCTATGTTGGAAATGGGTAGATGCCACAAGTTGCGTTATTGATGACTCATCATCAGTAGAATGGCTGACAACCAAAGGTAGATTCATTCTTTTTGTTGTGTAAAATATTATAAAAAAATGAAATAATATGAACATCTGATGTGTTCTGTTTATGTCTTCTAAATCTTAAAAAAAATTAAATAGTCTAAAAAATTATAAATTATCATTTATTTTGAAAAGTTTGTACCATTTTCAAATTCCGTTTGTATCTATCTGCTTTGTCTTACAGAGGCTGAATGTTCTAAAAAGATTGCTACCATATCACAGTCACTTAGAAATATTATATTGAAGAAACTATTGGAGCGTAATCAAAGAGAGGTTCAGAATTTTAAAAATATTGATTGTGCTATTAATAGGGTGAGTTCTGTAGAATAACTTGAATAAATAATGTTGATTTGAAACTTTTTTACTGTTGTGTACTACTTCTCCTTAATTATAAAGTTTTGTATTTAGTCTTTGTCTCTTTTCATCAATATCAATATGTATGTGGTCTCTTCCCATCCTATGCTGTTATCTAAACACTGAGCTTAACTTTTGTTGCTATGTTAATGCTGATATTTTCCTGAGAAATTCTTATTATGGTATAATCATTATTTATATAAACCTTTTGACACACACATATAAGTGTGTTATGTAACAATATAGATGTTACAATATAGATCTGTACACTCACATATAAATGTATATGTTAGTTTATAGACTTCTACACACACATATAAATGTGTTATTTATATGGACCATTACACACACATATAAATGTGTTATTTATGTGGACCTTTACACACACATATAAATGTGTTATTTATATGGACCATTACACACACATATAAATGTGTTATTTATATGGACCATTACACACATATATAAATGTGTTATTTATATGGACCATTACACACACATATAAATGTGTTATTTATGTGGACCATTACACACACATATAAATGTGTTATTTATATGGACCTTTACACACACATATAAATGTGTTATTTATATGGACCATTACACACACATATAAATGTGTTATTTATATGGACCATTACACACACATATACATGTGTTACTTATATGGACCATTACACACACATATAAATGTGTTATGTTACTATTTTTCTTTTGTGCAGACAACATGGGTGAAAAAGGCTAAAATGCAGATGTACCATTATAGCAGGGACAACTATTGGCTTCCTTGTAACATAGAGTTTGAGCAAGGTATCAACAATATTACAGAGGGGTGTTTGACTGTTCATCACCAGTATAGGAAATCACAAAAAGTAACTCAACCTAATTTTACTAAATTTATTTGATAATTTTGATACATGAACTATATATAAAACAAGATTTCCTATTTGGCTATTCATTTAAAAAGCACGATTAATTAAACATTTGTTTTCATCCTTCCATGTTTGTTGTACAGCATGTTCAGATACCGTTGAGTGAAATGACCTGTGTCAAGATGGTCTCTGACCCTGATTTGACAACCTGTTTCCTTGTGTACACATCAATGACCAACTTGCTACATCAGCCGCTAATGCTCAGAGCCTCATCAGAAAGTGAAGCTGAGGAATGGGTGAGTTTCTGTGTTGAAATTAATGAGCTGTGTTGTTAGGTGTGGGTGAGTTTCTGTGTTGAAAGGTATGGGTGAGTTTCTGTGTTGTAAGGTATGGGTGAGTTTCTGTGTTGAAATTAATGAGCTGTGTTGTAAGTTGTGGGTGAGTTTCTGTGTTGAGAGGTATGGGTGAGTTTCTGTGTTGTAAGGTATGGGTGAGTTTCTGTGTTGAAAGGTATGGGTGAGTCTCTGTGTTGTAAGGTATGGGTGAGTTTCTGTGTTGAAAGGTATGGGTGAGTTTCTGTGTTGAAAGGTATGGGTGAGTTTCTGTGTTGAAAGGTATGGGTGAGTTTCTGTGTTGAAAGGTATGGGTGAGTTTCTGTGTTGAAAGGTATGGGTGAGTTTCTGTGTTGAAAGGTATGGGTGAGTTTCTGTGTTGAAAGGTATGGAAGAGTTTCTGTGTTGAAAGGTATGGGTGAGTTTCTGTGTTGAAAGGTATGGGTGAGTTTCTGTGTTGTAAGGTATGGGGGAGTTTCTGTGTTGAAAGCATACAGGCTATAGAGCTGTGGTTTTATTTTTGGTATATTTCTCTTCAGGGCTCATTGTTATATCATAAATGCAATTGGGAAAGGAGGTAGAAGGAATTAAAATGTGTGACTACTGTAGTTTAGACAGCTTGTATTTTTCATAAAATTATCAACAGTTCTCTGTTACCATTGCAGACACATAATCATAGTGGACACATAATCATAGTAGACACATAGTTATAGTAGACACATAATCATACTAGACAGAATATAACCAAAAAAAAAAAAAGACAAAAAAATGTAATGTTCTGTATTTAATTTTAAGAAAAAAAAAAGTTTAATATCCATTCTTTTAGCCATACATGTCTTTGTATTTCTCACACAGATTGGCTACTTTTGTGCTGCCAATGCCAAGCATTGGAACTTGAACTCACCTGTCGAGCCTGGATCCGTCTGGTCCTGTACATTTACTGGTGATGTTTTTATTGCACCTGCTGATGTCACCAACAAGAAACCTTTTGATATGTAAGTTACCTGTATTGCAGGACTTGGTTTATCTATGTACATTTAAAGCTTATGTCTCACATTCGTGATTAAAGCAGACATTTGTTATTTGGGCTATTTTTTAGGCTGTTTGATTTATTGCATTCGTACTTGATAGTCCATTCAATCTTTGTTGGCTTTTTATTCCTGCTAATGTTGTATCTTTGACATATTCTTATTTACTTAGTAAATTGTCCTGTATTCATGTCTTTCTTTGTCACTAATTGGTGTTAAGAAAGTTATTTTACATTGTTTGATTGATATAAAATTGTCTATGTGATGTTTGATTTATGTCACTGATGGTTTAATTCTGGATTGAAATTGTTATTTCTTTGGAATTTTTTTTTTTTTAAAATTTTTAATTATGATATAAATATTATGATCTAAGCAGAGTTCAGGTTTTCCACTGCTTAGTCACAGAATAGACCAAATGTATTAAAGGAAGTAACCAAAATGTTGCAAATTTCACTGAACACTACATTCTTAGGTCAAAATGGCTGTTTTAAAGCAGTTTTCTTTGTTTAGCTCTATTTCCTACATTTACTCCCATAATTTCAAGTTAAAAACATTATCTTTTACAACACAAAGCCCCTAACTAATTTTGGATGTTTTGAAGCACTATTCTCACTATGCTCCATCCTCTACTCCTATAATTTCATATTAAAAACATGATCCTTTAAAACACAAATTCCATAATTCATTAAATGTTAACTTCACTATATATCATGCTTAATCAGTTGTATATTTACACTAATAAGTTCTCTTAGTCATTTCAAAGTCTGCACAACAGGCAGATTTAGGCACAAACAAGAACATAATAAAAAGTATTGAAGTAATGTGATCTTTAAATAAGACAGAAAACAATCAAGTTTAAAATACAATCATATAAAACCAACTTTGTTATTAGATATTCTTCGTAACTGCCTAAACTTATCTTTCATTATTTATATGCATATATTTCGCTAAGTTAAGATTCACATAAAAGTATTAAAACTAATTGACTCACTAATACATTTGATATTAATGCAAATAAGACTATAAGTAATGAAGAAATTTAATACCATACAGTGGGAAAGCACAGTTATTTATAAAACCAATTTTTTATTAGATATTCTTCATAACAACAGAATTTTTCTCATTTATACTCAATATCTTGCTATGTTAAACATTTACATAAAAGTATTAAAACCAATTGACTCACTAATTCATTAGATATTAATAGATGTTATACTTACAATTGTGGTTTTTAATTCTCAGATGTGAATCAGACAAAAAGAAATGAATAAAGTAAATAGCATTCAATGGGAAAATTTTATTACAATTAATGGCATCATCAAATCTACTCAAAAAGAGAACAATTTCTGACCACATCATCATGCGATTTAAAACTTGTAAATAAACATTGCGACTTTAGTTCATACTTTACATCCTCCATATCTTTTTAAGCCACATGAGTTTTGAAATAAAATTAATGGGATTAGCTTTTTATGTATATGATACTTTTTTTTACATTTAAATTAAAGAATAAATTTAAAATAGGAAAATAAATGAGTCATACATCTTGATAGCTTAAACTTTCAACACTTGAAATCGGTATGAAAATTTATAAAAAAAAAAGAGCTTTGTATTTTTGTCAGTTAATCTCATTTGGTGTTTTTAAGATGCTGGGGTCATCATGGAGGACACATGGCATTTGTGGAAACTGGACCCAGTGGAGTTACCTGGGGTGTAGGATTTGATAAAATGCCGTATGTTTACAATAGAGGTTTTGGAGGAGCTGTTACTTGTGGTGAGTTATTTAGATCTGCTTAAATCATGGAAATATTCTTTCTCACAGTTGTTTACTACTAAGCAGTGTACCCAAACTACCCGGTTAGTCGGAGTGATACTTGAAATATCTCAAATTCCTACACCCTACACCATTAGATTGATGGTGCCTGTCAGGGTAAAGATGAACAACATTTCATTTATCACAAACTACATTTCACCCTACACCATTAGATTGATGGTGCATGTCAGGGTAAAGATGAACAACATTTCATTTATCACAAATTACATTTTACACCCTACACCATTAGATTGATGGTGCATGTCAGGGTAAAGATGAACAACATTTATTTATCACAAACTACATTTCACTTATCACAAATTACATTTTACTCTCAACCATTATAACATATTCAGGATAAATAGCTAAAGCAGTCATTTGTTTTTCTCATTGTTAAAATTAAAACAATGCTTTATAAAGATAAAATTATCATTGTTCTTCTGTGTCCTTTTATATATGTGATGACACAAACTTGATTCTTGTGTATTACGTTGACAGTATCACCGCCTTAAGTCCACAGTCTAATGTACCACATTTAGTACTACATATATTTGTTTGTATGCCTATCATCTGTTCTAAGCATTTGTGGTCGAAGTTGTAGGTATTAATGTCATCAGGTCAGGAAATTTACTGTTTAGTGTGGTGTAAATGTTTTATTCTTTTCCTTTCTGTACACATAATTGTAGTCATACATGTACTAAACTATCTAATTGTATCTGTGATTGATTTATGAAGGCTATACACATAATATCATTATATTCAAGAATGAGTCTTTTGATCAATAATTTTGTCTAAGTATTCTGTGAGCCAACGTTATTCTCATTCACTGAAATTGTCTTTTTTCAGTACTATTATTTGTTCAAGAAAAAAAAACATACTGAAGTGTATGTTTATAAAAAAAGAGATTTACTATGGAATGAATGGAATTCATTTTCTATGGAATGAATGGAATTCATTTTCTATGGAATGAATGGAATTCATTTTCTATGGAATGAAAATATTACAAAATAAAAAAAAAACATTTTATATTTCTGGTAGTTTAATAATTAATTATTTAAAATGTCTTTGTTTAAATACAGCTAATTATGTTTTTGTTAGATATTCTTGGGGCAAATTTGAATTATGCTTTTTACATAGGTCAATCATTTTGCACAAATTTAAAGAAATCTTTCTTAAAAAGCAGAACTATTTCTGTTCAGTAGCAAAATTTTTTTTTTTTTTGCCTTTTTTTTTGTTTGTTTGTTTAAACCTGTTTAATGATATCTTATTTATATTTTTGTATACTTTTGAAGGTTCTATTTCCACGTCCGACAATGTACAACAAATTATTGATACTTATCATGTTTATGTCTATGAAAGTCAAAAATCATATCTTCTGTTTGGATGGCGACACAAGTAAGTTGGTAACTAGACTGAATGTAAGTTGGTAACTAGACTGAATGTAAGTTGGTAACTAGACTGAATGTAAGTTGGTAACTAGACTGAATGTAAGTTGGTAACTAGACCGAATCACCAAATTTCAAGCACTTAATGTTTTTTTTTTAAATATTAATATACAGAAATTTCAGTGTAAATTGACATTATGTGGAAGAATTTGCCTAAGCAGATAACATGGACACAACTTTTATTTTTATGTCTATTTGTGCAGCCACCAGTTTAAATTGTTTTGTTGCAATATTTATTGTTTTGAAATAATTTTGTTATGACCTCTAAAATTTGTCTACAGTTCATGTTCTGTAGATTTGGATATGTGAGCTATGAAGAATGAATTATATTATGACTAATTTCACATGAATCAGTGAAGCTTACTAAACAACCAGTGTGTTGTCTATTTTAGCATTGCTTGAAAAGTTTAAAAAAAAATATAGTCTCTTCCATTCACTAAATGCCATTTCAAAAACCTGTGACATCATATGAAATAGCAGAACAACATCATGTTTTTTTATGTTTTAAAAACAACTTCATTAAATGTATATTAATTTGTCTTAGATTTATTTATGTAACAATTTTTAATGAATAGTTGTTATTTACTTTACAGATTGAATTTTTAAATTTATCATTTAAATATTATTGCCACAGGAGTGTACTAGGTGGTGATTTTCATTGGATGACAGAATCTGGCCGTAAAGTCACCTGCAAGGAAGATGTCAAACTCCCGTCTTCCAAATGGCATTGGGTATGTTTTGATTTTAAATACTGTTTTATTTTTATGACTATTTTATATTGAAATAGTTAAGCAATGATTTTGTCAAAGAAACATATAAAAATCTTTTGTAAAATACATTTAATTACATTACCAAATTTATACTTTTAGGTATTAATATTAAGTTAATATATACAAATTACTGCCAGGTTTTATTCAAAATTAAAATAGACAACAACCATAATCTGAATGCAATAAAACTAATACAAATTTTTAATCCAAAAACAATTCTAGGAATTTTTATTACATAATTCAATTGGTGCTTTGGTGCTTGTGTGATTTGAGTAGTTTTGACTGCTATTTTCTGTTTTTGTGTGTGTGTATGTTTATTCAAAATATAATAATTGATAATAACTGATATTTGGGCCATTAAAATATTCTACATTTTGCCATAAAATTAAGTATTTTAACTGCAATTATAAATTTGAAAAAATAAGGAATTAATGAATCTATTAACTATTTTTTATTGGTTTATCAGCAAAATTTCTCAAACCTGATAGACTTGAAATATGTCCGAGATTCATGAATGGATTGGAAATTTCAAATCAGATCTATGACTGTATTTTGAATTATGTAAAAATCATTGTTTTAGAAAATGATATTTAAAAAAAATTTATATCTCTAGACCAGTGATTGGGCTATTGACTTCAATGTTCTTGGTGGTGTTGATGCTAATGGCTGGCAATATTCAAAACATTTTGATGGGTAAAAACTGGTTTTTCTTTGTCAGCTTTTTTTTTTTTATTTATACTTAAAATTATATTTTTACCTGCCATATGGTACAATTTTTATTAAATTGTGTTGTCAGGCCATTTCATAGACATCAACAAATTGGTGAACATTACAGGAGGAGACGATGGATTAGGTAAACAAAGTTTTTTTGTTCAATACATGTATATATAAATGTATAGAAATTTATGAGTATTGACTGCCTATATTGTACTTTCAGGCTTTTAACATGTTTAATTAAAATAAAGACTTGTGCTCTCTTTCAGGAAATGTAAAATTAATCTGTATGGTCCGTGGGAGACAGCCGGCTCTCTGGGGCTAATTGACCTCTCCATTCAGATAGATCCAGTAAAGACAGAAAATGATCCAATAGTTATGTGGGCTGTAGGAGCCAATGGCGATGTCTTGTATAGACAAGGTGTGACAACTGACAATCCCTTGGTATGTGCCACAACCATTCTATTATTTATAATGTTGTGAAGCATTTCTTTAAGGAAGCATGTCTGTGTTGAACTGATTTATATTTTATATTTGAAGGGAGTGTGTTGGATCCATGTTGCCACTGACCTAGATAAACCTTTCAAGTCCATATCTGTTGGTGGGAGGTACAGAGTTTGGGGTATAGCAAGTGATGGATCAGCCTGGTATCGTTCTGGAGTCTCTCCAAAACACCCAGCAGGTACACTCACTGACATTTAAGAGTTGAGAAATTAGAATTTAACTGAATGAATGAAATATGGAAACAAAAATTAATAATGATCTTATTCCTTTACCTGCCACAAAATTATTCTAAAAGTATAAAAGTTACGATGCTATTTGAAAAAAACATTGGGTTCAAATTAAAGTGTTAAAAAACTATTATTCTGATTATATTAAACAATTTTATTTTAAAAAATCGTCAAAAAATTATAAACTGTTGTGGTTTCCCTTTGAAAGCAGTCAGCTGCCATAAGTAAAGTGATTTGTTAGAGCCCATTTTAATGCCGATAAATTTAAACAGGCTGATACTTATTTTAAATAAAATTAATTGTTGAATACAAAGACTCAACGCAATAGAATGTACCAACACCGAGATTAGTCTCAGTGCACATTCTTTGGCATCATGATATTTTTGTTTCCAGAACCAAACTTAGTAGTTGAACTTTAACATCCACTGGTTAAATGAGAACTGGTGACTTTCGTCTTGTCAGTTGCACTAATGCTCTTAAAAATTGCCACAGATTCAAATTAATAATTTATTTTTGTAAACTTTTTTTTTAGGTAATGTTTGGCTTCAGGTTGTCCCCCCTCCACCAGTAAATCATTTGTTACACCAGGTGTCAGCAGGAGCAACCTCAGTTTGGGCTGTGGACACCGGAGGTAAAGTTTATTATAACAGATGTTAATGTATGTATGTATGTAACTATTATTATTGCTCAGTGTTACGTGGTTAAGGAGTAAGTGACTCCTTTCTATGAACAGGTCTTTGTCTTGGAGTATGAGAGAGTTTCGATGCTAGTAGTATGATGACAATATTTCTATTTTGCAGCTCACTTTCAGCCTCCACTCCTAAGTTGAACAACATCGGTTCTTTACCTGTCACAACAAGTTTATTGAATAAAAATATTGATGCCAGTCATTCATTAATACACTACTTCAGCTTTTGTCTTAATTGTGATTCTCCTTCTCTCCGCCCCACACTCTCACTGCTGTTCTCTGTTGGTCTATCTTGCTCTCTTCCTTTCCTCTCTGACTAACAAAATCGTACAGCTTATATACTGTAAACGATTGGCTTGGCATCAGTGCTTTATTAGAAATAACTATTGCTAGCCCCAACTAACACTACCCCCGGACTATTATGTGATGGATCTGGGAGATGGGAAAGCCTTTCTTTGTAACACTTTTTAATTGAGTAGATAGAATAAATATTGGACAACTTTTTTCACAGAAATAAAATTCAAAGTAATAATGCTATTGTTTGTTTGTGCTATTTTCACATTTACTAGTTTTTAACTAGTCTTAAATTTATCTTTCGTTATCCTCTCTGCCATCAATAAAGTTTATTCATTGCTTTCCAAAGACAATTCATATAACTCTCACTGAGACGGTGTCTTAGTAAAGGTTAATGATGAAAAATTATTTATTCACTGCTTTTCTAAAGACATTTTAAATAACTGTCTCACTGAGACGGTGTTTCAGAAAAGGTAAATGATAAATATTTTTCTAACTTTATAAGTTCATTGAGTGCAGTGTGTAATTCTCCATCCTGAGAGGCTATAATTGTGTTAATCCATATTCAGTTGACTCACTCACCTCAATATCGGCTGTTTTAGTCTTTACATTGTATTAGTAGCAGGAATACTAAATTCAAGCTCATGTCATGCATATATAGGACACTATCACCCTATTTTACTAGACATAATTTCATTAGTAATTTTCTCATTTACAGACAACCTTTGGCGTAGAAAGAATATAACATCAACTTTCCCCGAAGGTACTGAATGGGAGCATGTAGCTAGTCGAGTGAAGAGAGTTAGTGTTGGACCTAAAGATCAGGTACTAGTATTTTGTAAGTCTAATATTTATAACTGCTACATGTCTCTGTGAATACCGGAGAAATAAAATTGTTTTGGCACATTTAGATAGTCAACTGATACTGGATAATTAGGTGACTGAAAAATATTTTTTACATCTATTCAGGTTTGGATTGTGACAGATGCAAACTTTTGTAAAGCTAAACATGGTCCAGGTGTCATTTACAACAGAGTTGGTATTACAGATGAGAAACCATCTGGTTCAGACTGGGAAGTGGTAATAGGAGTAAGTTTTAAAAATGTAATTTTCACTGCAGAACCTTTTTTTTTTCCAAAAAATTACGCTAGCAGTTATATTAGTTATCGTAATATGTATTTGTTACAATATCAGTTAATATTCCTCTTTTCTTGACATGGTTTATTTCATTTATTTTAAATAATAGAATGATCCATGTAAAATAATTCTTATGTGTTGGACAATTAATTCCATGGATTAAAATTTGCTTCTTTTAGCTTATTCTTACTCTAATCTTTTTCACATTCGTTTTGGGTCCAGGGACATTGCTGTAAGTCAAATTAATTTTTGCAACCCTAATAGTTTTGTTTTTATTTACCATAATTTAAATAATTCAAAGAAAATACTTTTTTTCCACTTTTTAGAATGGATGGGCCCAGGTTTCTGTCAGAGGAGTATGTGACTCGATTCAAAACAGTCCATCTTTTATTGATGAATCTTGGGATTAAGTCTGTGTTCTTGTAAAACTGTGCTGCTGAAACCAATTGTTGACCAAATGTCTTTCAGTTATATCTTATTTTGATACCAGTTGTAATTTTAATTAATTATAAACAAATTATTTATGCATATTTTTACTTTATTTCCTAGGAGCCATAACAATAAAAGTTAAGATATTTTTTTTATTAATTGCTTTTAAACACAATTACACCAATTCTGTTTATGGAGTGAACTCCATAAAAAATTATGAAATAAAAAAATGTTGAGGCGAGTCATATTCTTTGTTGCAGAGTTATGTGTGGCCAAGTGATTTCCAAAAACATTTATATTTATTTATCATAATACTTTATTATGATGAAAATTATAATCTGAATTCAGTGCTTTGATGTTGATTCTTTTTTTTCTAACATTATTAACAACAATGATTTACGAAAAACATATTTTTTCAGAAACTTCTATACATATAAAAGTCAAACAGTTATGCAAAAGTTTGCACATATTTCTGATAACCATTTTATCAACCCAACTACTCTGGATTAAACTAGTCAATATTTTTTTACTGGATATTTTTATATGTAAGTTTATATATGTTGCTGTGTAACTTTGCTGAGATGATGTATCGAAACTATTTCATTGATGAGTATTAGCTGAATTTTTATTGAAAATAGTTATCGTCAAATAAATGTGATGCCATTTAAGTTCAAAGAAATTGCTTTTACACATTCCATTGTTTGTTGGTTTAAACCATAACATATTCTGTTATGTAGATAGATATTTTTTATCATTTAATTTATAATAAATGTCCTTAGTGTATCTTATACTTTATTTAATCTTGTATTTTATTGTGTCAGATATTGAATTTAATACAAATACAAGTAATTTTTATTTACTGATTGTTGTTTTGATTTGTAGTTGTCCTTTTTCTTTCAATTGAATCATTTTTGAGGTATAAAGGAAAAATATTTTTTAAAACAGCCCAACTATGTCCTGAGCCCTTTTTTTTTTACATCACTTCAAATTTAAACATTTTTACGATATAGGCATATGCTTTAAACACACATATATAATATTAGCTTCTTATTGAGATATCAGATTCAATTTCTTTAAAAAAGACAACTAAAAAACCGTACAATAGAGACATTATACCTCAGAATGCATTGTACAAAATCCTAATCAAGTGAATCATAATATTTTTGGGGTTAAATTCCAACATTTTTCATGTATCTATAAAACTGGTTAAGTGTGTTGTACAGAGGCTATGAAGTTAATGTGGGTACATTGTGTAGTTAACTACACAATGTACTAATATTTAATACACAATGAACCAATATTAACTACACAATGTACCAATATTAAATACACAATGAACCGATATTAAAAGCACAATGTACCGATATTAAATACACAATGTACCGATAATAAAATACATATTGCACCGTTATTAACTACACAATGTAACGATATTAAATACACAATATACTCCCACATACGCATTCTTAACCCCATAACTCCCACATATTCCCATAGACTCCCACATGCTCCTACATACTCCCATAGACTACAAAATGCTCCCTAATTCTCCCTCATACTCCGATAGACTCCCACATTTTCGAACATAATCCCACAACTCCCACATACTACCCTAGACTCCCACATACTCACAGAAACTCCCAAATACTCACAGATGTTCCCACATATCCCATAGACTCGCACAACACCCGATACTCTCATAGACTCCCACATATTCCCATAAACTACCACAACTCCCACATACTCCCAATGACTCTCGATTGCTCCCACATACTCCCATAGACTACAACATGCTCTCACATATTCAAACATACTCCCACATACTGCCCTAGATTCCCACATGCCCCCACAGACTCCAACAGGCTTCCACATGCCCCCACATATTACCATACACTCCCACATACTCCCATTTACTCAATTGCTCCCACATATTCCCAATGCTCCCACATACTCCTATAAACTACCACAACTCCCTCATACATAGACTCCCACAACTCTCACATACTCCTAAGACTCACACAACACTTACATACTCCCACATACTCCAAATTACGTACATGCTCCTACATACTACAAAAGACTCCCACATGCTCCAACACACTCCCATATACTCCCACATACTCCTAAGACTCCCACAACATTCACATACTCCCATAGACGCCCACAAATCCCACATACTTACATTAACTCCCACATAGTCCCATAGACTCCAACAACTCCAAATTACGTACATGCTCCTACATACTACTAAAGACTCCCACAATTCCCACATTATTTCACATACTCCCATAGACTCCTACATACTTCCATAGACGCCCACAAATCCCACATACTTACATTGACTCCCACAGACTCCAACAACTCCAAATTACGTACATGCTCCTACATACTACTAAAGACTCCCACAATTCCCATAGACTCCCACATTATTTCACATACTCCCATAGACTCCCACAAGCTCCAACATACTCCCAAAGACTCCCACATACTCCTAAGACTATTGGAGTATGTGGGAAGTGTGGGAGTCTTTGATATGGGTACATTGTGTATTTAATGTGGGAGTTGTAGTCTATGCGAGTATGTTGGAGCATGTGGCAGTATTTGGAAGTTGTGGGAGTATTTTGGAGTATGTGGGAAGTGTAAGAGTCTAAGGGAGTATGTGGGAGTCTATGGGAGTATGTGGGCGTTCATTTTGTATTTAATATCGGTACATTGTGTAGTTAATACGGGTATATTGTGTGG
This sequence comes from Bulinus truncatus, assembly GCA_021962125.1. Taxonomy (NCBI): domain Eukaryota; kingdom Metazoa; phylum Mollusca; class Gastropoda; family Planorbidae; genus Bulinus; species Bulinus truncatus. The sequence goes on from JAGDYQ010000026.1 coordinate 1,121,037, forward strand.
TTTATAGCGGTACATTGTGTAGTTTATGTGGGAGTATGTGGGAGTTGTCACGCTGGGATTTATGTTTGTTTATATTGTTTGTATGATTTCTGTGGAGATTCTCCTCTTCTTCTTCTCGTCTTCGGAGGTTGTTCACTTTTACTAACATTCAATTAACAAGGTAGCCGAGTCAATAATGACTAATATACTTTATTTCTACATCACATGAAAGATGAATAATACAACAAATCAAATCTCCTATTCACAATTTTATAACTTGTCCTCTTGTCGATCCCAACTAAACTTCTCAATCGTCCTCTCTGTCCACTACTCCCTAACTGTCTCTCCACTTCTCTCCGTCTGACCCCCTGTCTCTATCTCGTGTCTCTCACCTGCTCTCTACCTCTGTCCACCTCTAACTCACTTACATCCCATTATATGTGGTGATGATTTATCACGTGCCCCAAACGCCCAGAACTTTTGATTTGTTCGCTACATTACATATTAATGACTCTTAATCCAGCCTAGGGATTGGTGCGGCTAAAAACTCACTCTGGGCTAGTATTTCTTTGTCTCCCTAATTACATCTATCGTCACCTATATCTAGAGGTCACCGACCTGTGCTGACAGACTAATTCTACCTAAAACAAAGATATAACGTTGTACTTCTAGTTATCAAAACATATGACTGTATCCTGGACCCATGAACTTTCAATATAGACTTACTAACTGAACAGTGATTCTAAACTTGTCTGAATATACCTAAAGCTATTGTTACAGGAGTCTATGAGAGAATGTGGGAGTATTTTTACCAATCAGCCACCATTACCTTGAAGAAAGAGACGTTTTTATTATATAATATCAAATAAAGTCTTTTATGTTGATCTTGCACGTGACGTGTAAGTTTTAAAAAAAAGAATAAAATGCGTAAATAAAAAACAAATTCAAGCAGTCTTTATTATTAAAATGAAAAAAAATATTATAGCTGAGAAATTTACTCCCTTAACTCTTTTTGGTTTGAGAATTGAAATATGAAATAAGATGTTATTAAAATCTTTTGTTTTCTGAAGAGTCTATGTACATTTAAATTCATTTACAGCTGTTTGTAAGTTTATATTAGAAAAAAAAATATTCATAAACGTTCTTATGGATAAATGACGAATTTGTTTTGGAAAACAATGGATGCTTTTATTAACATCTTGTTTTTTCTTAATTCAATATTTTTAATCATTTAAGGTGTAAACATCACGCTTCTAGTACATGTTATCTGTTAACATTAACTTTTACCATCAATTATCATCGCAATTTCTATTCAGTAATGTATCTGCTTTAGAAGTTATTATTAAATAACGGGCATTTAATATAAGATAAATGTGTTTGTTAAAAAATCCAATGGTTTAATTTAACATTTGTTTTATCATTATCACCCACATGCTCCCACATATTCCCATAGACTCCCACAACAGCAATGATGTAAATAGAAAAATAAACGTGAGGCCCAATTTACTGTGGCTTTAAAATAAAGGTAGGATGGTAAATATCTTGTAAATTGGCTCTAAAGTGACATTAACAAAATAACACATAATTACATTATTTAAATAAGTTTATTTTGTTGTTAGGTATTTACATACTGTTATAAGAATGATTTTTGCCTCTGGGTATTACTGCCTAGCAGTTAGCAAATGGTATTTAATGAAAAAATGTTTTATTTTCATATTTTGGCATGTGACATTAATGAGGTCCTGATATCCCCTAAAATCTAGTCCGCTGCCTTTGTACTAATTGAGTGAAAACACAGCTGAACACTATCAGGGTCACAAAAAGGATATACCAGATTATAAATTTGTTTCCGATGTAATGTTTTCCCAAGTAATGTCTTCCTTTTTGTTTTACATGATTATGGTCAACTAGTTCCTGACTAAAAATATAAAGTGCATTCAGAAGTAGGGAATTAAATAATAAATATTTCTATTTTAAAATAAAAAATATTTTGTTAGAATGATATTGTAGTTGAAGTAAACTAAGAATATGAAACCTAGAAAAATATCATTGAAAAAACTGTCTTAAAGACTCTGTCTGTTATTAAAGTGGATAAGACACAACATTAAAAGAATTCTAATTCAACATCTCTAAAACTTAAAATAAAAAAAGCAGCAAAAGGCTAGTCAAAGATCTATATATATAACAAGATTTAAAACCTTTTCTTGGTGACTGTAACAATAGTGAATCTGTCTAGTGAAACATAAAGTAATTTAACCAGTCAAATTATTAATTTTAATCTTTCTTATCAAAATAACGTCCATTCAAAAAAATTTACCTTGCAGTTAAGGCTTAAAATCTTTTTGGTTTTATAATAAAATCAGTCTTTGTGCACAAATCACAAATAATATTTACCTATAATAAAACATACAATATTTTCAATCTGAAGGTTCAGACTTGACCAGTTTAAAAAGTTCATGCCAAATATTTGTAGCCATGATAGTGATTCTTGCTGAATAAGTTTAAACACCGTTTATTCACATGTTCCCCATTTGATGACGGTCTCTATCACAATTTCTTTTCATGACTTCAAATTGGGCATTCTGAAACTGGAAACCTCCATAATTTTTCTTCGACTTCATCACGTTGGGCCAAGACTGAGAGTGTTTCATTCTTTCCATGTGAGGTTCCTGCCTGAAATCTCTTCTGCTCTCATTCAAATAAACATTATCCATTTCAAGATACCTGCCTGGGTTTCCCCTCACATAAGTATTATTTATGTTATGTCTAGAGCCAAGCTGGTCCCAGTTTCCCCTGTCCCAGTTATGGTTCTGTTGTCTTCTCCCTGGATTTTCTACATAAACTTGATTGCTCCAATGTTCATCTAAAAACAAAAATAAATATGTTTAAAATTACATCAGTTAATGATTATAAAGCTAAGTCAAGCTCATTTTAGCACAGTTTTTCTTTTCACTGATTTACCTTCATTAAAGGAATTTGCTTTGTGAACTTCATTTTCCTTACGTCTTCTCTTTCTAGCAGACGGTTCATCTGATGCATTCCACCATTCGTTGTTGTTTACCTGATGAGCTTCAAAGTCTTCACGTAAATCTGCTTGATCATTACTTAGGTTTCCATATTGGTGCCTTCTTGAATTATCATGATTCAAATAATATTGCTGGGATAATGGGTGGGTGTCTGAAGACCAATGGGATGACTGTTGATTAGGCTGAGGCTTAAATGTTGTTGGGAATAAGGTCCCTTTCGGCTTTCTTTTACAGTGTTCTCTCTTTTTACCTTCAGATCTTTTCTGTTTCTTCACACCATCGTCATCAGCTGAAAATGTGAAGAAATAAAGACAGAAGAGAAACAATGACATAAAATTATTTCACATTATAATCTAGTGGTGGAACAAATAATCAACTGGACCAACCTTCTACATGACTGTGCTTTCTTTTCAAATTATGACTGGAATTTTTTTTCTCTTTTCTTGAACTCTTTTTCCTATGATGGATTTTTTTCCCATCAGTGTCATAATGTGCTATCAGAGTGTAGCTGGCTGGAACATGGGGATTCATTCTGGGTTTTCTGCAGTCCTGACAGTAAAAAAATTTTCCTAAGTTAATAACTAAATTAAGAGATTAAAAAAACAAGATTAACTGGGCAAAAAAAATGAAGTAAAAGATAGCTTATGTATTAACTGTGTTTTTTAATAATTTTATTTTTAAAAACATTCCAATCATTATTCTGGATTCTTTAACAATATCTTACACAATTTTCTAAATTTTTAAAGATCAACACATAAATTATTTTTTTAATATAGATTCGAGTAAATGATAAAATAATTAGTAGATTCATTTTTGTCTCTCTCTCTATACGGGCTCTTCCAAGAGTCTAAACATGAGAGCATTGAAGAAAAAAAAAAGGAGATATATTTAAATTATTATAAAGTGCCCGCCTTTAAGGCTTAAGTTTCACATATAGCGTTATATAAGCATAAAAAAATGTTTCAAAATTTAGTTTTACAAAAATTGAAAACATTAAATTTGATCTGACAAATGGAAAAAAAAAATACCTACATGACCAAAATGACCTTCTGAGGCACAATTATAACAGTAGACACGACTATTAATGGCACTCCTTGACTGAGTAATTAACTTATTTGTATCAACCTGTAATGAGGAAAAAAAGATTTTTTTCGTTAAGCTTGTGATGTCATACTATAATTATTGTACAGTTATAATCATCTAGACAATTTTTTAAAATGTATTACCAATATGAATATTTGAGTACAGTGTATGTTATAAAGGTAAACAAATGAGCCACTTACCGAAAGATGATACTGTCTCCATTTGTCTGGACAAACCTTAAGAAAAAAAAGAAAAGAGTTTAAAATTCTGGTGGTGTCATAAAGTCATTCCTAAGATATTTTTTCCTAATTATTCAGAAATAAGGCCAAATGGTTAAACGATGTTTCTAGCATGAAAGACTAGCAAAATATAAATGATCCTGTCATTTTTTTTTAAAATTCAAAATTTTCTAATATAAGTATTTCGACTAGAAAAATATAACACTACTGTAAATGATAGAAAAAGATAATATTTATTATCTTCTTGTGGGCTTTTTTTTTAGAATAGACAGCCTCAGTTGCAGCCTTTGATAATGGTGTTAATGTCCCAAAACAAACACACAAAGAGTATAGACCAGGGGTGGACCAGGTTGATAAGAGCCATGGCATCTTTTTTTTTTACATAGCAACAAAAATTTAAAGAGCCCCACCAGTTAATTTACCGAAATTTTGTTATCAAAAGCAATTAAAATAACGAAAAAACTTGCTCATCTGAAATACGCCAACGAAGGGCATCGTCTGGCCACAGTTTGGTTACACCATATTAGAATTCATACTACATGTGTATTATTTAGTGCAGCTAGGATTTTCCTGATTTTATTTTGCAGTCTACATCTTTTTATATGTATCCAAAAAGTAAACTTCCCTTAAATCCTTAAGGGCTTGTCGGGACAGATGAAATGTAGAATTCATCTGTTTCAGTAACCTCTGCATATAAAGGGGTTGTGTGGTTAGCACAACGCAGAGCCGCCTTTACTCCCCCAACTCAAAGTAAGGTACCCATTTAAAGCTAGGTAGACTTTGGGACTTACACCAGAACCTCTAAAAATTCAAAGGTTCTTACTGAGGTTTGAACCCTGGACTCTACATCCGACAGTCGAGCACTCTACACTGCACGACCACTGTCCCCTCATATTTATCTAATGTTGGTTATTTTTATTTTTACCATAGGCCTTTTGCATTTAATCTGAACTTAATACGATAATTCTTAATTGTCACAAGAATGTATCTTTTAGCGTTTTTCTGTGTTAAGATGTATTTCATCAAATGTGTATGAATTTTTGTCTACGATAATTTTTGATAATATGTTTACTTTTTTTTTTGCCCTAATCATTACAGTGTAACCAAAGAAATGCTTTCACTTAATAGTGCACACCTTGTGTTTAAGAGATCAAGGATAATATTTTCTTGTAATGTCAGTATATTTAATTTCTTGTTCACCCAGTAAAAAAAAAAGCATTATCACAAACCTCTTGGCTATGACCATTTACATTGCACCGTTCACAGGGAATACGCCATCTTCTTTTAGGCTCCATGCAATTCGTATTCCTATGGCCAGGTGTGTCACAGTTAAAACAAACAGTATTTGGACAGATTTGATAAACATGTCCTACTTCGGCGCAATATGCACATTTCTTTTTCTAAATGGAATGAAAAGAAAAAAGTAAAATCGTTATAAATAATAGCCACTGCTGTTGCTGCTTACATGCTCAACTAAAACTCACGAGTTGAAATATTTTAAATCAAAGTAATTCAAAAATCTAAAAAATGTACATAGCAGAAATACTGGGGAGGCATTCTATTTTAAAATTAAACATTTCAGCTTAGCAAACATGATTTTATAAAAAAACAACTTAAACAAAGATATGGAAGACAGGAATATATTATACCAAAGGTTCTGGACAATCCCGTGACAAATGTCCTTCTTTTCGGCAGTTTCGACACTGAACAGTCAAAGGACTAAAGTAACGACTCATGATGCAATTTATTTTAAAACGATCTTGTTCATCTATTTTCCATTCACCACCAGCGAAATCTAATTTGTGATTAATACATGTATGATGATTCTTTATTTCACATAAACTTACTAAAATAAATTCTAAGATTTACAATTAAGATATTTCAACTTAAGAAAAAAAACAACTTAAATAACAAGTCATGTAATAAAATTCTTTGAAAAAATTACTTTTTCGAGTTGTTAGTAAGGCACTCATTCCACCCTCAAGATTAAACTCTAGATTTGGATTTATCTCCAAAGATACATCCGCTTCACTGCTGGTCTCATTTTGGTCACTGCTACCTAAACTTTCAACTTCATTATGTGGGGGGTTTATTTCCTCACTGATTTCTACCAGGTCAACATCATCACCTGAAACATCATCTGTAAGCACTATGCACTCATCAGATTCTTTCACAGAGACAATTTCTTCTGTATGTGGTAATATTTCTATCTCTGAGTCTAAGTTGTTATCATTACACCGTAGCTGATCACTGCTGGCATTCGTTACTGACAACACTGATAGTTTAAAAAAAAAATATAAAGTTTAAATTATACAAGCATTAATCAAATATGACAATGCAAAATTATCCATATAGTTAATGTTCCTTATAAATGAAAAAGAAAAGGACAAATGGGGGCCCGGGATAACAAATATTTTGACAACACTAAAGGGTAATCATCAATCGCAATTAAGAAAAGCAGTACAGAATTAGACAGCCTGAATGGCTACGGTTCAGATACTAATGAATACTTTGCAAGAAACACAATTCATAGGGTGCTGTGGCCAATAGTGATTAAGGGGACTGTACTTCTATTGAAAAAATGAGAATTAAGGCTCCTAAGAGGTATTGTTTTATATAAAAAAAAGGAATTAAGAACCTACATTGAAAACTTAAATGATACTTAATGCTAAATGGCTGCTTACCCTTGCCTACAGGTAATTTTTTCTTGGATGCTATCATGAGACTAGCATGACTGCTGCAATCACTGTCACTGTAGTCCGTATTTGTATCACTATCTTGCTTATATTTAACTACAACAGGAGGCCTCCTTACATACACAGGTGGTTTTCTAATTCGAACAGCTTCATCCAGCTTATTCACCTTTTTCTTGACTTTTGATGATGAAGTGCCAGTTTCTGATAAGTGTAGAAAATCTTCCAGTTTTTGTAAATTTTCCTTTGGCTGATTAACATTCCCCAAAGCATCATGCGACTCACTAATTTGACTGTTAACTCCCAGTAGCTCCTCATTCTCATCACTAGCAGTACGTCTTGTTTTGGTGACGGCAAATGGCAAAATCTTCTCAACAGCCTTTGATGTTTTAACACCATCTTTCACTTTGCTTTTTCTTCCAACAGGTTCATTTGAGACTGGGGCATCTGTATTTAATTTTTCCACAAGGTCACTCACATCTTTTTTACTGGTGATATTTTTAGCAGTTTCAGTTTTATGCGGTAAATCAATCTGAGAGTTGGAGTCTCTTGTGCCACCCTTTAATAAAGTGTTACTTTTTTTAGATTTTTTTTTATTACTGGCACTTTCTGATAATTTATCTGAACTGTTTTTAGAGACATTTTCTACTGAGCTGCTGTCTATGTCTGATTTCTGACCCCCTTTTTTATCTATTATAAAATTAACATTCTGACTTATTAGAGACTCTTTTTGGTCTAATATTTTTGAAGATTTAGATTTATTTATGTTTTTTTTCTGATTATTAGTGGTTTTATTACTAAAGGTATCATCAATTTTGCTACTTGAGTTCTCTGAAAATGCCAAAAAATCTCCAGTAGCTATAGGTTGAGATGACTTAATTGTTGAAATCTTGGCTGTGAGATTCTTAACTTCAATAAAAAATGGACGATGACTATTTGATATTGATGCATCTCTTATCCAAGATTCACTTCCAGGCCCTGGATCAAAATGAACTTGGCTATACAGTGCAACTTCTAACTCATTTTGATCTAACTCTGGGTCACTGCAATAGGCATCTTCCATTTTATTCTTGAATGATAAAGGCAACAGATGCTGTGGAAAGATATTATATAATATTTTATTATTTCTATAATTTTTTTGATTTATGTTATTAAACTTAATAAGACAGAAAAAACAACTTTTAGAACTATTTGTTATAAACTTAAACCTACTAAGGACAAATTAATAGCAGGATAGCTAAATTTCCAGATTACTTTTTTTTTTTTATGTCATTGGCTTTTTTAAATTTTTTTGTCTTGGTGATTAGTGGCTCAGTCTTTTTTTTAGAAACCATATACAATTAAATTTCATTTAGCTTTATAAATGAAAAAGAAAGGAATTACCAATTTCTGATAACCCATAAATTTGGAGAGTTAAGATTTTTTTTCTGCACAGCCACATTGCACAAAAATCAACTAGTCTATTTATATAAATTGAAGTAAGTATGTACCTACTGGAAAAAATTAGACAATTTTTTGTACGAAACTCAAACTAAAGCAATTACTATTTTAAACTATTTAATATTAATATTAATTAACGAGTTCAGATGAATGTGTTGGGTTATATAGACAGCTTTTGGTTATAAAAGTATTAATTGTCTTTGTCTAAATGTGTATGAATTGATGTGATTGTATATCTTTGAAAAAACAACTAAAGTGAAGTTAAAGTGTCTAAACTGACCAAACACCAGAATAATTTACTAAATTATTAATTTACTGTCAAGTAGGGAGGATGGAAACAGTACTAACAGTCTTAGCATTTGTTTTTAAGTTTTGTCATGAGTTTCAACAAAACACACAAAATGAAAGCTTTTCAGTAAGTACAAAGTAACTTGACTTAAACAGAAATGAACATCTATTTATAATTTATATAAAACATTTAAAAGTGTTAAGTTTTAACTTTAAGATAGTTGTACACATCTAAATAAAAAACAACAGCTACTAATGCTCTAATTATTCGATAAAAAGTATATACATATACAACTAACTAGTCCTTACTTACTAAAAGTAATAAACTATTAATTACTTATATTTTTAAAATAATAACTAAGCCTTAGGTATTTGAGATTTCAAGACCAAGTGGCAAGTGAAGTAGCCCAAGCACAAAGTCAGTCACACAGTGGAACTAACGTATTTATCAATAACCCTATAATAATACGAACGTTCAGATAAAAGTTCTAGATCTATACATACAAAGACTATGGGTCCAGACTATGTTTTAAATTATAATTTTAAAATAATGTATTAAGTCATTGACACAATGTGTTGAAAACTATTAATTTCTGTCGTAAGAAAATGACAACTGTATCATTCTTCTACGCTTAAAGTGCACATTTATTCTTTCGCTGCGGCTATTCATAGTCCGTTGCGTTATTTGTGGGTTACTGCTTATAGCCTGAGCCGTTAAATGGTAGTTTACTACTAATAGTATGGGGCGTTAACATTATCTGCTGTAAATAATATATGTTTTCATATATGTTTTTATTAAAATTCAGAAAATGTTTTTTAAAGTAGAGAAAAGTACTGGTGCTTTAATAAAAATAATAGTAGGCCTATATAAAATCACAATTGTTCAGTTTGTGATAGCCAGGGGCGCCGAGAGCCAACAAAAAGGGCCCCAGGGCAGGACATCATTGCGGGCCCCTTAATAAACAATGAGTCGTAAAAAAATTGACATTGTCGGTGCGGCCGGGCCCCCTTACAGATGCGGGCCCCCTGACAATGACCCCCCCTGCCCCCCCCCCTCTCGGCGTGCCTGGTGATAGCTACATTTTTACCATATTATCTGATAGTCTACGTTAAGAAGGAGCGACATTTGTCACATTATGTTGTTGTATTTTAGTCCAAACGTTTTGTCACTTGTGCATAAGGAATAATAAAAAAAAAAACAACCTCTGAAAAGAAATTTTATTTTCTTGATTTTTTTATAACCTTCAAATCAAGCGGCCTCCTAATTTTTATCTTTAAAAATAATATTTTAATACACGTAAGGCCGTTCTTAAAAGATGGCAAAGCCCCCCCCCCCCCATTTCTAGCGCCAATGCTTATCAAATATCAAACTTTTGATTAGCCCCTTTTCAAAGGACCTGCTCATGTGAGTGTGACCTAATTAGTAGGCTATATGTTACATGGGCCGTGGTTTGCCCTTGGCGGCCTTTAAAAATATTTGTGGCCTTCATAAGAGCAACAAGAGATAGTTTTATGTGGCCTAAACGCATTAGTGCATAAAAACGCATCAAGAATTAAACCCAGCGGACATTTTTTTTCCTCCAGTAATCCCATTAACATCGCTTTACTCACTATCTACAAAAAATAAAGTCATTAATAAGAAAAGCAGGGCCGGCGCCAGAGTATTTGCTGCTCTAGGCGAACCCGTCTCACTTGCCCCCCCTCCCAACGGCTAACTCGGCTTCTAATTATTTAATTTATGATAAATTTAACGAAGGAACGTTACTCTATCGTTTGTTTTAGTACGTAACTATGTACGGTAGAATCAGGATCGTCTTCATACCGTCGTGGGGCCTAGGCACTATTAAATCAAATGATTGATATTGTTAATATCTTAAGGTAGGATCTGTTTTTACGTATTGGGTGCCCCTAAAAAAGGCTGTCAAGGCTATCGCTTTCAAATCTTAATCCTCTTTGATATATGGGGCCCTTCTAACTAATCATTTTAGTCCGCGCCCCTTCATAGGTCTCAGATTGCCATTCATTGTTCCGAGCATGACTATTAGCAATATTGGCCTACCAGAACGTCAGCAATATAGGTCTACCAGAACGTTAGCGATATATGCCTACTAGAACGTTAGCGATATAGGCCTACTAGAACGTTAGCGATATAGGCCTACCAGAATGTTAGTAATACATGCCTACCAGAATGTTAGCAATATTAGCCTACCTGAACGTTAGCAATATAGGCCTACCAGAACGTTAGCGATATAGGTATAGGCCTACCAGAACGTTAGCGATATAGGCCTACCAGGATGTTATCAATACATGTCTACCAGAATGTTAGCAATACATGCCTACCGGAAAGTTAGCAATACATGCCTACCAGAATGTTAGCAATACATGCCTACCAGAATGTTAGCAATACATGTCTACCAGAATGTTAGCAATATAGGCCTACCAGAATGTTAGCAATATAGGCCTACCAGAATGAAAAGCTCGCTAACTGAATTTCTCTTATAAATAGTAAACACGTCTTGATTAGTATAATACTAAGACGCGTAATAGCCTATTCAATCTTAAAATTCTATTGGGTCACGTTATGATAAAAGTCCCGACAGAGGTGTCTTTATTCGTGGTTGCCCTGGGCAACTGCTAAGTTTACTTATACATAGTGCTCGATTTAAGAAAAAACCAGTGCCGGGTATGAAAAAAAAAATTCCGCAGAGCCGGGGATAAATGTCTATGATTTCATCCCTGGCTGGGATATATTAGCTAAAGCAGAGCCGGAGATGACAGGTCTCAGTGCCGGGGATATCCCCGGCGGTAAATCGAGCACCGCTTATACACAATAACGGCTTTGTATATAGGAGTCAGAAACTGAGTTGCGCACCATCTTAAAATAGTTCGATTCAATCTGTATGATATCCCTGTAAGGATGAGATGAAATCCCTTAGATCCTATAAACCACTCATGGGACGGTTTTTATGTTGCCCTTCTTTCATGCCCACAAAAGTCGATAGTGGATGCACCATGATAGATATCGCGGGGGACTTTCATCATTTACATGAAACATCCACTGGACATCCATTGATCCTCATCGGAGATCAAACCAGGGATCCTCAGGTCGACAGTCGATCATCCGTCCTCATGATACATTCAGCAAACAATGAAGATCTGGCCAAAGATACCAAAAATACACATGCTAAAAAAAAAACTCGTAGTTTAGACGTAATACCATAAAAGTCTAGTGCTGTGTTTCAGTCTGAAACAAGTGGCGGCCGCGGACCGGATGAAATAAACAGTCGGGTGGGCCCAGTGAGATGGGAGAGCGGGTAGCAGTGTACCATATTGTAGGGATTAACTTTCTTTCTTTCAGATCTCTGTGGCTAAAACAAAACCCAGACCTCGATGAATAATTTATCACTGAGTTTTGTTTTCAAATGTTTCATGACAGTAAAATAGTGTATGACAAGATTAAGTTGGAGAAATACAATATGTATGGCTGCTGCCAGCTAAGGGTATGGCTGCTGTCAGCTAATCTTGGGCTTCGGACTATTTCTACCCACTGAGGCTCCTCTCATCACACACAACCACCAAAGGATAACTCATTTAATTCAGCGACTCTATCCATATGTTTGGGTTGTACCCCCTTGATAGAGACAGTGTTAGAGACAGTGTTACAGGTGACTGGCGCGAACTACTAAAAATTCTGCTAAACTCTCATGTCCTAAAGCACAAAATTAATGAAAATTCCGACCCTAGTTGGCGACAAAGTAAGAGCAGCCCCTTAGCCCAGTTACGCCACTGTCTAGAAATATTGTAATTATGGAACGTGCTAAATCAAAAAATGCGAAAAAAAAGTTTTTAATTGACATACTATACCAGGGGCGGCACGAGGTCTAAGAGAGCCGCAGTAGTTTTTTTTTTTACATAGTTAACAAACAATACTTTAAAGGGCCGCACAATGACCAATTTATGAGAATAAAAGTAGTCCAACAATAGAAGGCTAACTGAAGAGCAGCATGTGGCCAAAAGAGATGCACGAGGCCAACCCTGGTATCAGTGTTGTGCATGAGTTAACTCAAATGAGTTACTCACGAGTTAACTCACTCCTCGTAAGTTGTCAGTTTGAGTTAACTCATCTCAACTTTAATGATTTATGAGTTTTAATTAAACTTTTATTTCTGTGAGTTTGAGTTTAAATTGGGTCAATAACTCAACTCATTATTAACCTCTTTAAAATTATTTCAAGAAAAAAAAATAATGCAAGGTATTCTTGCGTTATTTTAATCTTTTGTTTACTCTCCTTGTTTATGCCAGTGCATGTATAATTATTTTCCCGCGCCAAATAGTAAATAAGACAATCGCGATCCAAAATATTATTTCCATGTCCAACAAGGTGGAATTCTACGTATGATGCAATTTGTCGTTTGCTAGAAATGAAAGAAAAATTATATGACATTTGTTTGTCCACGGAGTTGCCTAAATTCAAATCAACCGACATTGATTTTTTAAATGAATTTAAATGTGTTTTTCAACCTTTGGCTTCTATACTTGATTCACTGCAAGGCCAGAATGATTGCTATTACGGTATGTTGATTACTAGGACTAAACAAAACAAGAATCTTGTTTATTGTCAGCCATTGGTTTCAGCCATTCTCAATGGAGTTTAAAAAAGACTGGTGACTTTTTAGAGTTAAGTATGCCTCAAATGAAAAGTGCAATTTTGGCAACGGTCACACATTCACATTATAAACTACGTTGGGTTCCACCAAGAGAAAGAGACTTGATATGAAATTTGTTAATTCAATCAGTTGGTTCAGGAAACACCATCCACTTCAAGTGTTGCTTCTGATGTAGATGATGATTATGGCTATGAAGAGACTGGTGTGAATTTAGAAAAAGTCCATAATGTTGAACAGAAGTTTCCTGATATCTGGCTGATGCAGATAGAAATTTAAATATGTTGGATAAATATCCATGTCAAAAAATTATTTGTTCAATTCAATACAACTTTACCATCTTCTGCAGCTGTTGAGCGTTTGTTTAGTGTCGGAGGACAAATTGAAACCAGCAGGCGAAACAGACTCTCTGACGATAATTTTGAAAAGCTGCTGCTATTGAAAGCAAACAATGAATTTTTAGCTAAATAAATTGAAGTGATTTAATTTTCAATAATTTTTTGATGAACATGTTTTTTTTTTCACACTGACATTAAAATTACATTTTAGAAATAATGTTTTAAAAAAATGAGTTTATGAATTAAACTCATTGGAAAAAAATGAGTTGAGAGTTTGAATTAAATCATTTTTGGGTGAGTTTGCACAACACTGCCTGTTATATACGGTTATATCATTATATACAATTATTCGTGTGTAGATTTTATTCAGGGCCGTCATATATTATAGTCATAGCCTGGTCAACTGGTAGTTGTAATTAGTCACATACTTTCACTGACATTTAGGAGGATTTCATTGGACGACCATTTTGTGTATATCAAACCAGAGGGGGGGGGGAGGGGGTAATCATTTTCTTCAATTCTTATTTTTTTTTATAAACAGTCGAAATTTTTTTTTCTAAAGCCAAAAATTAGAAAACCCGAGAAATACGTATTGTTTAATGCTCTCAAAGGAAAATCACCAAACACACAGGTGTAGGTTCAATAAAGAGAATTTAATAATTTATAAAGAATCAACAAGTACAATGGCTACTGTACTTCCCCTGGCTTTATCACCACTACTCTGCTGCTGTTACGTCACACAGCCACTTTCAATAGTAGGTTACACGGTGACTGGTATAGGGAATTCCCTATTAATCGTGCACCACCGAGGGCAGGGAGGGAGTTTAAAAAATATTATTTTTTGTTTGTTTCTTAATTTCTGAACGCATTTTAAGTCAGAGCCACGTCAGAGCCACGTCAAAGCCACGCCAGAGCCACGTCAATGCCACGTCAATGCCACGTCAGAGCCACGTCAAAGCCACGTAAGAGCTGTGTTGTAAACATATCCGGTGGTGGAAGCCAGCAATCGATATAATCAATGCAATCCAAATTACCCAAGTTAACAAGTTCACTGAGGCGGATACCAGGTAAAAATAAAGTCTGGGTAAGTGATCTACACATGACTGTGTTGGACTAAACGTTTTGTGTGGGTCTCGTTGATACCATCTTTTTGGCATATCAAGCACAACAATTCTCGCCCCCCCCCCTTCCAGACTCCAGTCCTTTCATAGCTTACGTGTAGGAGGCTGCTCATAAAATGTACATCGCTTAGGGCGCCATAACAGCTAGCTATGGCTCTGTATATAACAGGGAGGAAACGCTGACGAATGTCTTCGTGTAAAAAGTCCCTGAAATCTAAATACTAGATCAATAAATTGATCTGTACAAACTTTCAATTCATCTAAAACACACACCAAATAACAACACAAAAATATTGAAATTTTATCGTCACTATGAAACAATTTGTCAAGTCTTCATTACCCTACCACATAAGTACTTTTTCGTATTTCTTAGAAAATTTCCAGTACTCTTAAGAGATCAATCAGAAAAATCGTTAAATTTATTTATATGTGTATCATTCAGGCACATAAATGCATAAAACAGAATAATATAAAATTTTCTTGGAAACATTTTTATTGAAAACGAAAATCTGAATTCTGTAGCTAACCATCATTTTTTTTAAAGAGAAATCAAAGTTGTTGCATTAACGAAAGTGAAAATGAGTTTCTAAGAAGCAAAGTGACACAACCCGAAACGTCAATACAGCTAAGTTATTTATAACTTATTGTGATGTTTGTTTTCCAGTGAACAGACTCACAATGTCAATTTATTGATTCTTTTGAAACACTAATAAGTAAATGAATACGTACTGCAGCATTGTTAATATTTTTATGCATTGTTATCTAACTTGTTCTGTCTGTATGTTGTCGGTTTTGTGTTTGTCTTGTCGTGTCGGGTTGTAGGAAATTAGAAATTAATGATCAGCTCTACATGTCGATAGACAGTAGTATATGATACAAATACTTAATATAGACTGGAAAACAAATCAGAATTTCGCACGGAGCTGTAATTTTCATTCAATCCCACCCAACCCCGCATAGTTTGAACCACCACCAACCACTCCCGTCAGAGTTTGTTCTAACACCACCCGTCCCCGCATAGTTTGAACCACCACTAACCACTCCCGTCAGAGTTTGTTCTAACACCACCCGTCCCCGCATAGTTTGAACCACCACTAACCACTCCCGTCAGAGTTTGTTCCAACACCACCCGTCCCACCAATATAAACGTCGATGCAACAAGCAAAGTTTTAAAAATAACGTTTATGTCATAACAGATTGCCCCCACCCTCCCACCCCTTCCGCCCAATGCTGAGCACAAAAACCTGTTACATGAAAACGTCATCACATGATGAACGTAAACACATTAAATGTCCACTGTATAATTATGTCAAACAAATCTATTTGATCACTTTTTTCCCCCAATTACTTTGACCTTAGATATATGTTATTTTTGTTACTAATAACAAAATATCTCCAAATGGCCGGTCCATTTTAGACTCAGAGCCATAGTAAATGACTATATATAGTATGTCTATCATCTATGTAAGGAGCTTTGCGCCCATTGCCAAATCCTGGGGCCGCCACTGATGTTGCTAAAAAAAGGTTACATATAAAGGACGCGATAACCATTTCCATACAGTCAGTGGCGTCACTATGGTTGGTGGTGCGAAAAACTCAGGGTGTCTCCCCCCACCCACCATCAAGACTTCCACCATGAACAATGGAACATATTTCAAATTTTCCTGCACTAGATTCTAGACCATAGACAGTGCGCCCCGCACCCACCGCACACGCCACTGCATAGTTACATATACTGGATAAACATTTTCATTTTCCATGTTAAAATTGTCGTTTCTCTTTCTTTTTTTGTACTATTGCTATTTACCAGTTGTTTTTAATTGACTGTTGATGCTGTCATTTACATTTAAAAAAAAATTCTACCTGCCCCATCTTTGTGTTAGGCCTATATTAAAACAGCAATAATAAAAAAACAACAAAGCAAATCAACGGCTATAAGGCTTCTTACAGCAGACGTGATCAATGCAATGCATTTACATTATTGTGCATTATTGGATATTATTGTACATTATTCCCTACATTATTGTATATTATGGAATATGAACTGTTCACCATGGAAAAAAAGAGGAAGGGGGGGGGGTGAATATTATTAGTAGCAAGCACATTGTTTCACTAATTACACATTGTTTCACTAATTACACATTGTTTCACTAATTACAGCTTCTCTCGGTAATCAACTTTAAGTTCATGGCTTGAGGGGGAGGGTCATTTGGAAGGGGAAGGGGACGGTTTTGACTGATTTTAGAACATCAATAATATAAAATAACGCATATAATTTAAACATTGAAATTTGTCACGTGTTTTCAATTCTACGTGTGCTTGCAGTCGAAAGTATTCACAAATATAATTAATTTTTTAATCCACTTTGTGACTATCCAGAAATGGATTAATTCATTTTATATGATTTAAACAGACTTAAAAAAAACAAAACTGTTTAGTGGTAAAATCCAAGATTTTCTCAATTTATTAAATTAAAATAAACGAAGACCCCCCCCCCCCAAGACGGCCCTTAATACCACAAGAAGAAAATTCTTCAGCCCTGGTTTCGATTTGATGGCCCTCTAAACGGCCTTTTGACACATACCAATATTTATATTTTATAAGATGGCCATTTGACACATACCAGTATTTATATTTTATAAGATGGCCATTTGACGCATACAAGTATTTATATTTTATAAGATGGCCATTTGACACATACCAGTATTTATATTTTATAAGATGGCCATTTGACACATACCAGTATTTATATTTTATAAGACGGCCATTTGACACATACCAGTATTTATATTTTATAAGACGGCCATTTGACACATACCAGTATTTATATTTTATAAGATGGCCATTTGACACATACCAGTATTTATATTTTATAAGATGGCCATTTGACACATACCAGTATTTATATTTTATAAGACGGCCATTTGACACATACCAGTATTTATATTTTATAAGATGGCCATTTGACACATACCAGTATTTATATTTTATAAGACGGCCATTTGACACATACCAGTATTTATATTTTATAAGACGGCCATTTGACACATACAAGTATTTATATTTTATAAGACGGCCATTTGACACATACCAGTATTTATATTTTATAAGACGGCCATTTGACACATACAAGTATTTATATTTTATAAGACGGCCATTTGACACATACCAGTATTTATATTTTATAAGACGGTCATTTGACACATACCAGTATTTATATTTTATAAGATGGCCATTTGACACATACCAGTATTTATATTTTATAAGACAAAATTTCAAAGCTACTTTTATGATTCAGTTTTGATTTTCATTTCATCAGATAATTTTCAACCTATCTGTATCATATCTATATAAATGCGAGTATGAAGCCATTTTGTATTCTCCTGGGAAATATAATTTGTTGTAAAACATCATTTGTCACATTTAGGTAAAATCCTTCTAATAAAGCAGCTATCATGTAGTCCGGCGTCCGTCATGATGGTACAATTTATATTTTTTTTTTGCAGAATGGGAACGCCGTCGGTATAAATAAAAAAAAATCCTCTATGACGTCATTTCCCGATGGGTGCTGTATCGTGCCTTTGTGCTGCAAAATGGCATAATAAAGTAGTTACTTTTTTACTTTTCATTGCATTTTTATAAAAACTTTTTTTTAAAGCTTAAAAACTTTTTTTTTAATGCTTTGTTTTGATTTTAACATTGATAGAATTAAGGACAAAACGTAACGGATGAGATAAATTAGCACTCATGTCTTTACCTAATGGTGTTTAGTTTGGTTTGGTTTGGTTAGTTGGTTTGTTTTGGTTGATTTTGATTGGTTTGATTGGTTGGTTAGGTTTGTTTGTTTGGTTGGTTATTTGGTTTGGTTTGGTTGGTTCGCGTTGACGGGTAAAACGTAATTTGTGAGTATAAAATGTAGGTCATTTCTGCACATTAGGAAGGTGGCATAAATGAGCACCTACTTAACCTAATTAATCGTATTTAAAAATTCAGTAATTAAATTTATTTCCAGATGATACAATTTATCTATAAATAAATAAAAAATTCTGCACTTGGCATATCCTCTATGACGTCATTTCACGGATGTCGGCTGCGCATAAGGCAGAATGTGAACGCCGCCGCTATAAATAAAAAAAATATTCTTCACTTGGAATTCCATGTTAATAGTTCCTATTAAAGAAGACAGTAAGACAAAATTTGCGCACAATACATTTGCAGCGGAAATGTTTTTGTTGGATGAGTGCACGATGGCATCGAGCCATGCTTTAGATGCAATTGGTAGATCACTAAGTGATGTAGCTCAAACCGACATTTTGCTAAGTTTTTTGTTATGCACTTGTAATTCCATGTTAATAATTCCTATTTATTCTGATATTAAACATTTTATTGAGATAAAAACTTTAGTTGCGAATGCAACGGGCAACTACTAGTAATTTAATATGTTACATCAAATGTCACACTTAATTTATAAAGAACACACACACAAGAAAATGTAATATTTTTTTTTCAAATCTTTAATGCAATAAAATCAGATAGTGTTTCAAATTTGATAGAAAATACATTTTTATTGCGTTCATGTGAAGTCTGTAGAAAAAAAAAGTTTTATTAAATTTGATAAATGGATTTGGAAGCTCAAAACTAGTGAAAGAATAAAAGTAAAGTATATTGAAGTTTATTAAAGTATATTGAAGTAGAAATAATGAAATAAAATGCACCAATCACCATACAACTACCTTAGTTTGTTCTTGTAAAATCAATGAATAAAAATATCTATCTACTATGCTAATATGAATTATGTTGACTTAAAACAACATACACACACACACACACACACACATATATATATATATATATATATATATATATATATATATATATATATATATGGTACACATTGGGCATGATATCAAAGAGAGCCACATGTTGGTTGTCTTATAGTAAAAAATAAAATGTGATTTTCGTTCTTTAAAATTATTTTTTTTTTCATTATTAATAAATGCGCGAAAAACTGATTCAATGGGAGCAGCACAAAATTTAACAAAATTACGACATTTGGCTATTTTTGTTAAAGTATTATAGCGCATACTATATTAATACTTAACCTAAAAATAAAATAGCCAAATCTTCACCAGGTAATTATATTGATGCTTGATACATTTTCAAAATAAAATAAAAACAAAATGATGATTTTTTTTGTTAAAACAGCAGTTATAATTTATGTAATTATAACTGGTATTACCGTTTCATTTTTTGGGCTGGAACTTATCGTTGTTAGGATTCAATTGGTCGCTATGATTGTCGAGATCTGGCTTGTCGCCTTTTCCCTAAGCAAAGAGAAAAAAAACATTTTAGATAAACGATGTCATTTAAATAGTAAACATTCGATATTAAAATGTGACATTCGATATTAAAATGTGACATTCGATATTAAAATGTGACATTCGATATTAAAATGTGACATTCGATATTAAAATGTGAGCTGAGAACATCAGGTAAAAGTCCCACGGTTAAAGCAATGAGATAAGGGAAAACCATGAGATGATGGGAAACCATGAAAACTGATAACATTGTCCATGATGACAATAAACTTAGCATTATAATTATAAATATTTTTTCGGCATCTATCATATATTTTTTACCCCCCCCCCCTCCTAAACTGATTCGATCGTGTTATTATAAGATCATTTGAAGTTTTTTTTATTTGTTCTTACGGAAATAAATTTTTTTACCTGATAACCTGACTCATGACCTTGATAGCAAGGATGATTTGGATTGCATTGATTGGATTTGTTGTCATTATTGGATTTGTCCTGTGCACTTCCGTGACCCGACATGTTGTTGAAATGACTCTGTCAGCTGACAAACGAAATATTGTAAATAATATGCTGAGATGACACATTTTAAAATAAAAAAAAAACAAAAACAAACAAACAACAGCAGAATCCATTGATGAAGTATGTTTTACATTGATGAAGTATGTTTTACATTGATGAAGTATGTTTTACATTGATGAAGTATGTTTTTTACATTGATGAAGTATATTTTACATTGATGAAGTATGTTTTACATTGATGAAGTATGTTTTATATTTAAAACAAGTTCTTGCCATTAAAAAAAATTAATTATAATTTTTGTAACCGGTAATTAATCGAATTTATTTGAACTACGTAACAGGGCCGCGTGATAACTGTTTAGGGCAGGGGTGGGCAAACTATTTCTACGGAGGGCCACATTGAAAACTTGATTATTATCGGCGGGCCGCATATATATTTTGTCTACTTAATTAAATTTAAAACGTATGAAAATACAAATATAAAATAATTTGTCATTTTATTTCACATTCACACTCTAATACACACACACACACACACACACACACACACGCACGCGCGCGCGAACACACACACACACATTACATTTTAAAATACAAACTTAATCAATTGCTAATTTGGTAATAAGACTTTACTATTCATTATTATTTCAACAAAATAAATTACTTGAACTTCTCCTTCAGGTCATAATCTGCTTATAGATCAAGCAGCCCTAACTAATATTCAGGAGCCATAAAACCGATTTAATATCCCTAGATTCAAATCAAATAGTCAGAATAAAATTTCAAAAATATAGTAAAAACTCCAAACAAAGATAATTAACACTAACATAGGATCGTAACTTATGCATGCAAACGGGCCGCCGCATAATATTATCTGAAGGGCCGCATGCGGCCCGCGGGCCGTAGTTTGCCCACCCCTGGTTTAGGGAACTCTGCAAAAAAGAAACTCTTGAAAATAATTGCTTAACATTGCTCCAAATTGAGCCCCGCGCTTGGCAGGGGCCGTGCAATTTACATTTATACTGATAGTAATAGTTGTTATTGTAAATAGAAAGAGGGGCCTCGCAAGCATCCGATAAATTGGGCCCCGCAATTGGTAAGGCCGGAACTTCTTCCAGGATTAACTCATATCTGATTCAAGTTCACCTAAATATCTCTGGAAATCTGTGTTCAGGGCCCCACAAATACCCTGGAACATCTCAGTACATATAGACACAAGGAACATCTCAGTACATGTAGACACAAGGAACATCTCAGTACATGTAGACACAAAGAACATCTCAGTACATGTAGACACAAGGGCCTTGGCTTTGAACAAGTATATGGTCTAGTAAATTAACTACATATTGCATTTATTAGGTGTATAAGCGATTATTGACGATTGTGATTGGTGTTAATATTTAGCAACAATCTAATCAGGATAATACAATGTACTTGAAGTCAAATAATTTCTTGGTTCATACGGATATTTTTAGAAATTAAAATAATTAAATAAGAATTAAATTTAAAACAAAAAAAATAATTGAATGAGCAATCACAAATCATCTTAGCTAATCATCCTAATATATTATGATTTTGTGTTCAAAGATTAAAAAAACACTATTTGAACATCATGTATGACGTCATAAACCCACAACCAACATTAAAACATATATCAGGCTAAAAATATATATGAAATTGATTGTTAAGTTTTATTACAATAAACATATTAACTTTATTTACCTTTAAAGAGAATACTAGAACTGAATGGGTTTTTTATTTATCAATTTTGCAGGAAACAAGAACACATCAGGGCTCGTTCTTTAAACTGCCTGCTATATATATTCTTCAAGAATCACGTGACATCATCTGCGTTATCAGATTTCTGAGAAAATTTTTTTTTTGTATTGTTCCATTTTCGATTTCGACTGAACAGCGCAGGAGTTTAAGAAAAGTACTGGAATAATTTGTATCTTGTTTTATATCGACCAGGGCTATTTTTGGTATCAAGTCTTTTATAAAGTGGCTTATCAATATACGCTAAATATTCAGAAAATAGTTGGCCCTTGAGAAACTCTGACAAGAAAAAAGTTCATGAACAAAAATAATAATACATTCATTGAACGACCCAACCCCCACTCCCTTAAGCATCGGAGCCCCAAGACAAATGGTGCAGTTGTCTCCCATCAAGTCCTCCCCCCCTCCATGTTTCTGCACCCCTGACAAGTGGCCTGGTTGTCTTCTCCACCCCCCCCCCCCAGGGGTAGAGGGGCTTTGATGTAGTTTGATGGATTGTTGGATTGTAATATGGTCATCTTTATTTTCTGTCTGAGTCATATAGCCTACATTTTCCGATTGACTTAGAAATAATAACATATGATGAATGATATACAAGCTATCTGTCTATCTGCATCTATTATATATCCACGTTATTAAACATACGAATATGAATGAATACATACATCGTAAAGACAAGCACACAAATACAAGGATACAAACATCCGATTTAAGGGGGGGGGGGGGGAGGAAAGTAACCATATTTAAAATCTATCATTTATTTTACTACACATTTGTGGCATGCAGATCCAGCGTGTAAACTATTTAACATGTACATGGTGTATGGACAAAGACGCTATGATCAAAAGTATAATTTAGTATACTTTTGGGATGGCTTAGTCCCCATATTATTTAGCCGGCAGCGTCTAGTTTTTTTTTAGGTACACGTCTTTTAATATGCGAAACAGGGATAGCGACGTGGCATTCGGATGCAACATGCGCTACTTAGCCGGCGATAATAAGTTTCCTTGATAAGTTATTTCAGTACGTGACGTAGCTGGGGGAGGGGTGGACACAGACTTTGACGTTATATTTGATTGCCGCTTGCAAAAAGGGTTTTGGTTTGGAGATTAGTTGGAGTAGTATGTTTGCGGCAGATGACATAATTGACTGAGTATACTAGTGCAGTGGTCCCCAACCTTTTTTCTCGCCTAGGTCCGGTCGACGTTTGATAATTTTACCGCTGCCCGGGGTTTGGGGGGGGGGGGAGGAAGACGTTGACTATTTATATTGTAGATTGTTTTGATTTACAATACCAATGCCGCTCACAGCCGGTCAGCTCCCGGTTAACCTCTCATCCATGGAAAGTCGCACAATCTCGAGAGAAATACACCACAGTAAATAAAAAGGAAATAATTTAATGTTTTTTGGGCGGCCCAGTACCATTTGATCCAAGGACCGGTAAAGGACCGCGGCCCGGGGGCTGGGGACCACTGTACTAGTGGACGTTTTAAAAGTAAACTTGACGACAGCGTTAGAGATAAACGTGCTTGCTCTGAGTTTATATTCATTTATCTATTTATTGCTTCATCATGTGTTAGAAGTTATTAAAGTTTAGCTCTTCATGTTCAAAACATGTGTTGGCGTTCATATATACTGTATCAAGCTAAGATTGCGGTTATTAGTATCAACATATACCTACAATAGTCACTAGGTATGTGACGGAGCTGATGAAATCCGCATCTGTCGGATTCGGATTTGGCAAATATAAATCCGTCGGATTCGAATGCGGATGCGGATTTGGTCAACACTTGGCATATTAGAAAGCTCGGTTTTTCGAAAGTCTCTAGGTTTTTTTTAATTTTTAGTTACGATTTCTACGGCCGTGCTTTATCTGATAAAGGTAATTTTTCAAATTCGAATCCGATGGATTTAAAAAAAAAAACGTCGGATTCGAATTTGCTCAAAAAACGTCAAAGTTCGAATATCGTCGGATTCGAATTTCGTCACATCCCAAATAGTCACTTTCAAAACTTGGCCGGTACAAGTTTAGCGATCCTGTTTTACGAACGTAGCAACACTACAAAAGAAAATATAGAGTAATTTTAAAGTCTTTTATTACTTTTTTTAATTTTTTAATACTTGAGTAGCAGATTAGAAAATTTATCATTGATTTTTTCTCGACTCGAAACATGCGATTTTTAAATGTGTGGTGGAATCCTCATCGTCATAGTAGGCAAATAAATAAATGAATAGCTTATTACTCAAACTATCTCATTAGTGTAACCCACAGATTATACATTATACAGATAACGCATTGATATATAAATAACTCGGTTTTATGTTAAAAACTCACGCCATTGTTGATATTCGCTTTAGTTTCCAATTACGCTTTCCTTTCATAAAAACCCACAGACCTATTTACCCCTCTTTGTTTTTTTTTCAAGACATGAAATATGAAAGTAAAAGCTTTCAATTTGTTTTATAAATATAAATAGCGATAATATATTATTTAATTCATAAATTCATGGGTTCTTAGAAGCTTTATATATATAATAAACATATCTATTCAATGAATGGACTGATGAGTGTAAATATCATTAATGGTGGAGATAAAAACATTGTTTCAAAACGAGACTTGCGTAATCTGTATAATATCTAATCTGTGGTGTAACCTGTTTTCTTTTGATTTAAAAATCGGACTTTATTTAGATTCAGGGCCGAATAGTCCAGGACGCAAGCCTTGTGTCTGAAAAGACTAAAATGGTCTAAGTGTGGTCCTTGTGGGATGAGACCATATTTACACTAGTGTAAGAACCATTGTCAACAACAATGATTTATTCAAAAGAAAATAGAGTCCATTAATAAATGACTGAACGTTCACACATCGAGAATATTTTTTTTTTAAACATAGAATATTAACTGGCATTCGTCTGGTCACAAAGGAGCCAAATGCCAAGTTAGGCGGGTGACTGAATATTAAGTACAGTGCACTGTCGCTGTTGGTACGCGGGGTACGGGAATGAGTATGAAGAGGTACGCATTATAGGTACATTTATTCGCAAACCTACGTTTGACGGGTACCCGCGGACATAATTTTGCACCCTTTGGGGTCACATTTGTGAAAAAAGTTGAGAACCGCTGCTTTACAGATACTTTTACAGATACTTTTACAGATACTTTACAGATACTTTTACAGATACTTTTACAGATACTTTTACAGAAACTTTTACAGATACTTTTACAGATACTTTTACAGAAACTTTTGCAGATACTTTTACAGAAACTTTTACAGATACTTTTACATATACTTTTACAGATACTTTTACAGATGCTTTTACAGATGCTTTTACAGATACTTTTACAGATACTTTTACAGATACTTTTACAGAACTTTTACAGGTACTTTTACAGATACTTTTACAGATTCTTTTACAGATACTTTTACATATACTTTTACATATACTTTTAATATACTTTTACAGATACTTTTAAAGAAACTTTTACAGATACTTTTACATATACTTTTACAGATACTTTTACAGAACTTTTACATATACTTTTACAGAAACTTTTACAGATACTTTTACATATACTTTTACAGATACTTTTACAGAACTTTTACAGATACTTTTACAGAAACTTTTACAGATACTTTTACATGGTCTCATATATCTAATGAATTCTCTGCCCTAAAGATCTAAGACCTGTTCTCCCAATTAAACATGGATAAATCAACCCTGCTTTATGTAGCAGACCAAGACTAAACATGCACTCATGAAACAGTGTTTGGAACATGGCTGTTTGATTGATTTTGTACAATTTTATATTAACACTGTCAACATTGTTTGTATGAAACTTTAAACCTTCAGATGAATTAAACAAAATAATTAAAATTTTAAACAAGTTTTTAAAATAACAAACTACAGCTTCAGAAAATAGCATTCACTTGAAGAAAAGGTTTTTTTTTTCAACAGATTAATTTTGTAGGGTAATAATTTCACCACAACAATGACATCAGGTTTGACACGATCAATGAAAATGACGCCTTTTTACTGTTTGTGTGTATGTGTGTGTGTGTGTGTATGTGTGTGTATGTGTGTGTATGTGTGTGTGTGTATGTGTGTGTATGTGTGTGTGTATGTGTGTGTATATTTTGTAGTTTTTTTTTTTTTTGCAGTTATTGGTCACCACACACAAAAGAATTCGCTCATTAATTTGACTCATTAAGTTGACTCACTAAGTTGACTCATTAAGTTGACTCACTAAGTTGACTCATTAGGTTGACTAATTAAGTTGACTCATTTAATTGACTAATTAAGTTGACTCATTTAATTGACTAATTAAGTTGATTCACTAAGTTGACTCATTAAGTTGACTCACTAAGTTGACTCACTAAGATGACTCATTAGGTTGACTAATTAAGTTGACTCATTTAATTGACTCACTAAGTTGACTCATTAATTTGACTCACTAAGTTGACTCATTAAGTTGACTCATTAAGTTGACTCACTAAATTGACTCATTAAGTTGACTCATTGCTTGACTCACTAAGTTGACTCATTAAGTTGACTCACTAAGTTGACTCATTGCTGTTGACTCACTAAGTTGACTCACTAAGTTGACTCATTAAGTTGACTCACTAAGTTGACCCATTAAGTTGACTCACTAAGTTGACTCATTAGTTTGACTCATTAAGTTGACTCACTAAGTTGACTCACTAAGTTGACTCATTAAGTTGACTCACTAAGTTGACTCATTAAGTTGACTCACTAAGTGATAAAGAAAATCTTCACACATCTATGTGAGCGTCATTTGAGTTCATACCATTTAATTGAATTTTTTTTTTTTTATATTTTGAATGTCTAGAGAAATCTGGCCATTTATTTATAATTTCCTACCATAGATTATATCTAATATCGTATATCTAATATCTTATATCTAATATCGTATTTCTAATATCTTATATCTAAACATCAAAGGTAGAATTTAATTACCATCATATTTTTTTACCGAATATAGCTGTCTTAATATAACTCTCTTAATGTAAACTGTCTTAATAAAACTGTCTTAATAAAACTCTTAATATAACTGTCTAAATGTAACTGTCTTAATAAAACTTCCACAAAATCCATAATTGCATACATCACCTGTATAAACAGATAGTCGGAGAGAATTTAAGGGGTGTTTATTCTATCTATCTATCTATCTATCTATCTATCTATCTATCTATCTATCTATCTATCTATCTATCTATCTATCTATCTATCTATCTATCTATCTATCTATCTATCTATCTATCTATCTATCTATCTATCTATCTATCTATCTATCTATCTATCTATCTATCTATCTATCTAATTTATCTATCCATCCATCCGTCTGCCTGCCTGTCATTATTTATGTGATTGCAGTTTGTTGAGAGTTCACATGTCCCACATATAAAGGCTGCACACTATGTGTAAACGGGCCGCATGCCAACTAATGCCCTCCGTTGTCTACACGTGTGATATTTGTTGACCTGGAATAAGTCCTCGGGACACATTTTCGGTTAAACAGTTTTCTCTCAACAGTGTATTTATTTTTTAATACCATCTGTCCGACCGCTAGGTCTGACCTTAAGTAAGTCAGTGACATTTTTTTCTACTTCTCTATGACGCAAGATTTCTATTTTGAAATAAAAGAATTAGCACCAAGAAGAGCCTAGAGAAGGTCACTGACATATGTCAGCTAGTACAAGAATTGATGTATCACCTTACTGGGGTTGACTTGCTCTGTTAATCACTTTTGGCCCTACTTTTGGCCCTAATAATGTGATACTGTTTTTATCTTCAATTTGGACATTTTGTCAGTTGGTACTAAACTAACACTTGAATACCACGTGACTGGTGTACAGTAATGAATCAAATACAATGGAATATTGTTTAAAATAAATTTATTGAAATATAGGTCATTCTTTCACATTTCTATTGTTTTCTAATAGAAGTTCGATTTTCGGCCACATTGGAACTGAGAAAAAAAACAAAACATTATTGACTAATGATATAGGCATACAATATACAATATATAATTATATAAACTTTATTACATTAAAGAATTTCTAGAAAAAAAAATCTAAATTTAATTTTTATATAAAAAATGGGAAGCTAGAACCAAATACTTTTTTTTTTTTAAATCCATACCTGTTCACTTCTTTGCCTGAAATCTTGAATTGTTTGGGTTCAGCTGGTTGCCATGGTTATTGAGATCAGCTCTTGTGCCGGTTCCCTTGATGAAAAGAAAAGCAGGTGAGTTTGTTTGTTTGTTAACTAAAAAACTAAATTTGTTTAGAACCAGTGGTTCTCAACCGATGGTACGAGTACCCCCAGGGGTACACACAGAGGCATATCAGTTTTGTTTGAAACAACCAAGAATTTAAGGAACTTATGTGTGAGGGGGAACAGGCTGACAAACGTTTGAACCCATGCGGGTCAGTGGCGTAGCGAGCTTAACTCGCGCCCAGGGCACAATATCTTTTTAGCGTCCCCTTCCCCCAATTCGAAAACCATATAATAATATTACACGTGAAATAGACCATTTGGCGCCCCTTTGAGAGTTGCGCCCGGGGCATGATTCCCCCCCCCTTGCCTATCCCATTGCTACGCTTCTGATGGGGGTACAGTCGCGAAAAAGGTTGAGAACTGCTGGTTTTGAATATCAAGTTATATTCTATAAAAATAAAATAACGAATGTTCAGCGAATATTTTTCGTTTCGAATAACAACGTTTGAACGAATGTTTTCAAGTGGGAAGAGCTCAACTTTTGTTACATGTTTTATGTGCATGTTTAATTTACATGTTTAATTTACATGTTTAATTTACATGTTTAATTTACATGTTTAATTTACATGTTTAATTGTTTTTATTTTTTGATGAGGAAACAGTCAAAATAAATGTAGCCACATTGAAAAGAGAGTGCAACATGTTGCTGACAAACTGTTTCTAGAAGTTCTCACCATCATCTAGTACATTATGCATGTTTAATAAATGGGACGATATCGACGGAAAACATTTAGAAAAGAATGAAATACATATTTGATGAATATCAAACATTTACTTTGAAATATACGTATGGAAATAAAATAATAATTTTTTACCCTCTATTATCACAATCTCAGGCTTCACGTTCTGTTTGAGCCTAGAACTTCCGTTTGGTTTTATCAAGAACTATAATGTTGTACTACTTGAATGTAAATGTTGTGACGTCACAGTTGAACGCATTATTTTTCAGATTTATATTTTTTATAGTGAGTGAAATCATTGCTGATAATCAGTCATGAGATTATGTATTTTGAAATTACTTAAGAAAACGGCGAGAATGAAATAAACAAATTTGTCTGTGAATTACAAATATGGCTAATCATATATTTTATTAAGAGTAAAATTGTCCTGAAAAAAAAAATTAAATATTTAATAAAAAGACCCGTTGATCTAATCCTCTTATAAATTTTAAAATAAATACAGGGTTAATTCATAATCCAAACTTCATCAGTTCTTGGAATTCGTTCCAATTTCAAATCTAAAAATAGATGAATACATTCATGATGGATACCGGGAACAGATGTTCTTGTGGTGCAGACGCTCAAATGACCGACATCAACGTTCGATCACCAGTGATCGATCTAACACGAAGAGGAGTTTTTTTTTTATTCTGTTGTTTCTCAAAATAAAACATTTTTGAAATAAACATTTTTTTTATAAATAAATTGGTATGACTAGTCTTAATTGAAATATATTTAATTTCCTTTGATGTTTTCACGTTTTTTTCTGTAAGATCCGCGGTAATTTTTGTACATAGTTGTTTTTTTTTTTTTTAAAAAGAATAATAATTACCGTATAACCTGTTTGGTGACCTTGGTAGCCAGGATTATTGGGGTTACACTGACCGGATTTGTTGTCATTGCTGGCTTGGTTCTGTTGACCTCCGTGACCTGACATGTTGGCTGGCATTTAAAAAAAAATAAATTGTTATAAAATTTAAATGAATTAAAAAAAATCTTAAGAACTATTTAAATGTATTTATATTTGGCCATCACTAGACGGCAGGCACGCCGAGAGGGGGGGGCCGGGGGGTCATTGCCATGGCGCCCGCATCTTTAACGGGGCCCGACCATGTCAATTTTTTCACGACTTTTTGTTTATTAAGGGGCCCACAATGATGTCCTGCCCTGGGGTCCGTGTTGGCTCTCGGCGCCACTGCTAGACGGTTATTTTAACACTGTAGACGA
>JAGDYQ010000026.1:1152261-1170524 GCA_021962125.1 Bulinus truncatus
TGTTACATGGGCCGTGGTTTGCCCTTGGCGGCCTTTAAAAATATTTGTGGCCTTCATAAAGAGCAACAAAAGAGATAGTTTTATGTGCCTTATCATGATTACATAATAAAGCATCAGAGAATTAAACCATGAGGACATTTTTTTCCTCCAGTAATACCATAACATCGCTTTACTCTTTTCAGTCTCTACAAAAAATAAAAGTCATTAATAAGAAAAGCAGGGCCGGCGCCAGAGTATTTGCTGCTCTAGGCGAACCCGTCTCACCCGCCCCCCACTCCCAACGGCTAACTCGGCAGCTAATTATTTAATTTATGATAAATTTAACGAAGGAACGTTACTCTATCGTTTGTTTTAGTACGTAACTATGTACCGGTAGAATCAGGATCGTCTCTTCATACCGTCGTGGGGCCTAGGCACTATTAAATCAAATGATTGATATATTTAATATCTTAAAGGTAGGATCTGTTTTTACCCATATTAGGTACCCCTAAAAAAGGCTGTCAAGGCTATCGCTTTCAAATCTTAATCCTCTTTGATATGAAAGGACCCTTCTAACTAATCATTTTGGTCACGCCCCTTCTGTAGGTCTCAGATTGCCATTCATTGTTTCCGAGCATGACTATTAGCAATATTGGCCTACCAGAACGTCAGCAATATGAGTCTACTAGAACATTGTGATATAAATGCCTACTAGAACGTTAGCGATATAGGCCTACTAGAACGTTAGCGATATAGGCCTACCAGAATGTTAGTAATATGTACTTGCCAACAAAATGTTACAGCATAATATTATTTCTACACAATGACAGTCTTCAATACTAGGCCTACCAGAACGTTAGCGATATAGGTATAGGCCTACCAGAACGTTATGGTTTTAGGCCTACCAGGATGTTATCAATACATGTCTACCAGAATGTTAGCAATACATGCCTACCGGAAAGTTAGCAATACATGCCTACCAGAATGTTAGCAATACATGCCTACCAGAATGTTAGCAATACATGTCTACCAGAATGTTAGCAATATAGGCCGCTACAGAATGTTAGCAATATAGGCCTACCAGAATGAAAAAGCTCACGCTAACTGAATTTCTCTTATAAATAATCAACACGTCTTAGTTAATTATAATACTAGGGCGCGTGATTGTTATTCAATCTTCAAATTCTATTGAGTCACGTTATGATAAAATTCCCGACAGAGGTGTCTTTATTCGTGGTTGCCCTGGGCAACTGCTAAGTTTACTTATACATAGTGCTCGATTTAAGAAAAAACCAGTGCCGGGTATGAAAAAAAAAAAAATTCCGCAGAGCCGGGGATAAATGTCTATGATTTCATCCCTGGCTGGGATATGTTAACTAAAGCAGAGACGGAGGTAATAGGTCTCAGTGCAGGGATGTCCCCGACGGTAAATCGAGCACCGCTTTAGGCAATAACGGCTTTATACTTCAGAGGTCAAAACTGAGTTGCGCACCATCTTAAAATAGTTCGATTCAATCAATAGCCTTGATATCCCTGTAAAGGATGAGATGAAATCCCTTAGATCCTATAAACCACTCATGGGACGGTTTTTATGTTGCCCTTCTTTCATGCCCACAAAAGTCGATAGTGGATGCACCATGATAGATATCGCGGGGGACTTTCATCATTTACATGAAAACATCCACTGGACATCCATTGATCCTCATCGGAGATCAAACCAGGGATCCTCAGATAGACCGAATCAGTCATCAGTCCTCATGATACCATTCAGATGACAATGAAGATCTGGCCAGTAGGAATGCCAAAAATACACGTACTTCAAAAAAACTCGTAGTTTAGACGTAATACCATAAAGTCTAGTGCTGTGTTTCAGTCTGAAACAAGTGGCGGCCGCGGACCGGATGAAATAAACAGTCGGGTGGGCCCAGTGAGATGGGAGAGCGGGTGGCAATTTAACCACTGCCATATTGTAGGATTAAGCTTTCTTTCTTTCAGATCTCATGGCTAAAACAAAACCAGACCTCGATGAATAATTTATCGCAGGGTTTTGTGTTCAAATGTTTCATGACAGTAAAATAGTGTAATGGGAAAATTAAGTTGGAGAAATACAATATGTATAAGCTTCTTCCGCCAGCTAAGGGTATGGCTGCTGTCAGCTAATCTTGAGCTTAGGACTAATTCTACCCACTGAGGCTCACACTCATCACAGCCGTGCAGGAAAAGACCACTTTCTATTTAATTCAGCGACTCTATCCATATGTTTAGGTTGGGCCCCTTGATAGAGACAGTGTTAGAGACAGTGTTACAGGTGACTGGCGCGAACTACTAAAAATTCTGCTAAACTCTCATGTCCTAAAACACAAAATTAATGAAGATTTCGACCTAGTTGGCGACAAAGTAAGAGCAGCCCCTTAGCCCAGTTACGCCACTGTCTAGAAATATTGTAATTATGGAGCAACACTAAATCAAAAATGCGAAAAAAAAGTTTTTAATTGACATACTATACCAGGGCATACGAGGTCTTGAGAGCCGCAGTAGTTTTTTTTTTTTACATAGTTAACAAACAATACTTTAAAAGACTACTTTTACAATGACAATTATGAGAATATTAAAGTAGTCCAACAATAGAAGGCTAACTGAAGAGCAGCATGTGGCCAAAAGAGATGCACGAGGCCAACCCTGGTATCAGTGTTGTGCATGGAGTTAACTCAAATGAGTTTTACTCACAGAGTTAACTCACTCTCGTAAGTTGTCAGTTTGAGTTAACTCATCTCAACTTTAATGATTTATGAGTTTTAATTAAACTTTTATTTCTGTGAGTTTGAGTTTAAATTGGGTCAATAACTCAACTCATTATTAACCTCTTTAAAATTATTTCAGAAAAAAAAATAATGCAAGGTATTCTTGCCTTATTTTAATCTTTTGTTTACTCCACTTGTTTATGCCAGTGCATGTATAATTATTTTCCCGCGCCAAATAGTAAATAAGACAATCGCGATCCAAAATATTATTTCCAAGTAACCAAGGTGGAATTCTACGTATGATACAGTTTGTCGTTTTACTGGAAATGAAGAAAAAATTATATGACATTTGTTTGTCCACGGAGTTGCCTAAATTCAAATCAACCGACATTGATTTTTAAATGAATTTAAATGTGTTTTTCAACCTTTAGCTTCTACATCATAGGTTCTTTGCAAGGCCAGGATAATTCACTATTACGATATCGTCATTGATTACTAGGACTAAACAAAACAAGAATCTTGTTTATTGTCAGCCATTGGTTTCAGCCATTCTCAATGGAGTTTAAAAAAGACTGGTGACTTTTTAGAGTTAAGTATGCCTCAAATGAAAAGTGCAATTTTGGCAACGGTCACACATTCACATTATAAACTACGTTGGGTTCCACCAAGAGAAGGAGACTTGATATGAAATTTGTTAATTCAATCAGTTGGTTCAGGAAACACCATCCGCTTCAAGTGTTGCTTCTGATGTAGATGATGATTATGGCTATGAAGAGACTGGTATGAATTTAGAAAAAGTCCATAATGTTGAACAGAAAGTTTTCCAGTATCACCAAGCTGATGCAGATAGAAGTTTAAATATGTTGGTTAAACATCCATGTCAAAAAATTATTTGTTCAATTCTAGCCAACTTTACCCATCTTCTGCAGCTGTTCAGGCGTTTGTTTAGTGTCGGAGGACAAATTGAAACCAGCAGGCGAAACAGACCTCTCTGACGATAATTTTGAAAAGCTACTGCTATTGAAAGCAAACAATGAATTTTTGGCTAAATAAATTGAAGTGATTTAATTTTCAATATATTTTTGGCGACTGAACACGATTTTTTTCACACTGACATTAAAATTACATTTAAGAAATAATGTTTTAAAAAAATGAGGTTTATGGTCCTTAAACTCACATTGGAAAAAAATGAGTTGATCGAGTTTGAATTAAATATCATTTTTAGGTGGGTTTGCACTACTACTACCTGTTATCTCCGGTTATATCATTATATACAATTATTCGTGTGTAGATTTTATTCAGGGCCGTCATATATTATAGTCTTAGCCTGGTCAACTGGTAGTTGTAATTAGTCACATACTTTCACTGACATTTTAGGAGGATTTCATTGGACGACCATTTTGTGTATATCAAGCCGAGAGGGGGGGAGGGGGTAATCATTTTTCTTCAGATTCTTATTTTTTTTTATAAACAAGTCGGAAATTTTTTTTTCTAGCCAAAAATTAGAAAACCCGAAAATACCATGTTTAATGCTCTCAAAAGGAAAATCACCAAACACACAGGTGTAGGTTCAATAAAGAGAATTTAATAATTTATCAAGAATCAACAAGTACAATATTCACTACTTGGCCTGGCTTTATCACCACTACTCTGCTGCTGTTACGTCACACAGCCACTTTCAATAGTAGGTTACACGGTGACCTGGTATAGGGAATTCCTATTAATCGTGCACCACCGAGGGCAGGGAGGGAGTTCGTTCAAATTGTATTTTTTGTTTGGTTCTCATTTCCTGTTCCCATTACCCAAGTCAGAGCCACGTCAGAGTCCACGTCAAAGCCACGCCAGAGCCACGTCAATGCCACGTCAATGCCACGTCAGAGTCACGTCAAAGCCACGTAAGAGCTGTGTTGTAAACATATCCGGTGGTGGAAGCCAGCAATCGATATAATCAATGCAATCCAAATTACCCAAGTTAACAAGTTCACTGAGGCGGATACCAGGTAAAAATAAAGTCTGGGTAAGTGATCTACACATGACTGTGTTGGACTAAACGTTTTGTGGGTCTCGTTGATACCATCTTTTTGGCACTATCCCCCCTTTAACGGTTATTCTCGCCCCCCCCCTTTCAGACTCCAGTCCTTTCATAGCTTGCGTGTTTGAGAACACTCGCAAAATGTGCATCGCTTGGGCGCCTTAACAACAAGCTGAAGCCCTGTATACAGAGGGGAGGAAACAGCTGACAGATAGTCTTCGTGTAAAAAGAGTCCCTGGGATCTGGTCCTGGATCTGTGAAGTGATCTGTACAAGCTTTCAATTCATCTAAAACACACACAAATAACAACACAAAAATATTGAAATTTTATCGTCACTATGAAACAATTTGTCAAGTCTTCATTATACTACCACATAAGTACTTTTCGTATT
Organism: Bulinus truncatus; assembly: GCA_021962125.1. Lineage (NCBI taxonomy): Eukaryota > Metazoa > Mollusca > Gastropoda > Planorbidae > Bulinus > Bulinus truncatus. Next base: position 1,157,406 of record JAGDYQ010000026.1, read on the forward strand.
TCTTGAAAATTTCCAGTACTCTTAGAGATCAATCAGAAAAATCGTTAAATTTATTTATATGTGTATCATTCAGGCACATAAATGCATAAAACAGAATAATATAAAATTTTCTTGGAAACATTTTTATTGAAAACGAAAATCTGAATTCTGTGAAGCTAACCATCATTTTTTTTAAAGAGAAATCAAAGTTGTTGCATTAACGAAAGTGAAAATGAGTTTCCCCAAAAACAAAAGTGACGGAACCCGAAACGTCAATACAGCTAAGTTATTTATAACTTATTGTGATGTTTGTTTTCCAGTGAACAGACTCACAATGTCAATTTATTGATTCTTTTGAAACACTAATAAGTAAATGAATACGTACTGCAGCATTGTTAATATTTTTATGCATTGTTATCTAACTTGTTCTGTCTGTATGTTGTCGGTTTTGTGTTTGTCTTGTCGTGTCGGGTTGTAGGAAATTAGAAATTAATGATCAGCTCTACATGTCGATAGACAGTAGTATATGATACAAATACTTAATATAGACTGGAAAACAAATCAGAATTTCGCACGGAGCTGTAATTTTCATTCAATCCCACCCAACCCCGCATAGTTTGAACCACCACCAACCACTCCCGTCAGAGTTTGTTCTAACACCACCCGTCCCCGCATAGTTTGAACCACCACTAACCACTCCCGTCAGAGATTTGTTCTTCACCTCACCCGTTCCCGCATAGTTTGAACCACCACTAACCACTCCCCGTCAGAGTTTGTTCCAACACCACCCGTCCCACCAATATAAACGTCGATGCAACAAGCAAAGTTTTAAAAATAACGTTTATGTCATAACAGATTGCCCCCACCCTCCCACCCCTTCCGCCCAATGCTGAGCACAAAAACCTGTTACATGCCAAAACGTCATCACATGATGAACGTAAACACATTAAATGTCCACTGTATAATTATGTCAAACAAATCTATTTGATCACTTTTTTCCCCCAATTACTTTGACCTTAGATATATGTTATTTTTGTTACTAATAACAAAATATCTCCAAATGGCCGGTCCATTTTAGACTCAGAGCCATAGTAAATGACTATATATAGTATGTCTATCATCTATGTAAGGAGCTTTGCGCCCATTGCCAAATCCTGGTTGGCCGCCACTGATGTTGCTAAAAAGGTTACATATAAAGGACGCGATAACCATTTCCATTAGTGAATTGGCGTCACTATGGTTGGTGGTGCGAAAAACTCAGGGTGTCTCCCCCCACCCACCATCAAGACTTCCACCATGAACAATGGAACATATTTCAAATTTTCCTGCACTAGATTCTAGACCATAGACAGTGCGCCCCGCACCCACCGCACACGCCACTGCATAGTTACATATACTGGATAAACATTTTCATTTTCCATGTTAAAATTGTCGTTTCTCTTTCTTTTTTTGTACTATTGCTATTTACCAGTTGTTTTTAATTGACTGTTGATGCTGTCATTTACATTTAAAAAAAAATTCTACCTGCCCCATCTTTGTGTTAGGCCTATATTAAAACAGCAATAATAAAAAAACAACAAAGCAAATCAACGGCTATAAGGCTTCTTACAAGCAGACGTGATCAATGCAATGCATTTACATTATTGTGCATTATTGGATGTATAGTGGGTTATTCACATTATTGTATATTATGGAATATGAACTGTTCCACCATGGAAAAAAGAAGGAAGAGGGGGGTGAATATTATTAGTAGCAAGCACATTGTTTCACTAATTACACATTGTTTCACTAATTACACATTGTTTCACTAATTACAGCTTCTCTCGGTAATCAACTTTAAGTTCATGGCTTGGAGGGGGAGGGTCATTTGGAAGGGGAAGGGGACGGTTTTGACTGATTTTAGAACATCAATAATATAAAATAACGCATATAATTTAAACATTGAAATTTGTCACGTGTTTTCAATTCTACGTGTGCTTGCAGTCGAAAGTATTCACAAATATAATTAATTTTTTAATCCACTTTGTGACTATCCAGAAATGGATTAATTCATTTTATATGATTTAAACAGACTTAAAAAAACAAAACTGTTTAATTGGTAAAATCCAAGATTTTCTCAATTTATTAAATTAAAATAAACGAAGACCCCCCCCAAGACGGCCCTTAATACCACAAGAAGAAAATTCTTCAGCCCTGGTTTCGATTTGATGGCCCTCTAAACGGCCTTTTGACACATACCAATATTTATATTTTATAAGATGGCCATTTGACACATACCAGTATTTATATTTTATAAGATGGCCATTTGACGCATACAAGTATTTATATTTTATAAGATGGCCATTTGACACATACCAGTATTTATATTTTATAAGATGGCCATTTGACACATACCAGTATTTATATTTTATAAGACGGCCATTTGACACATACCAGTATTTATATTTTATAAGACGGCCATTTGACACATACCAGTATTTATATTTTTATAAGATGGCCATTTGACACATACCAGTATTTATATTTTTTATAAGATGGCCATTTGACACATACCAGTATTTATATTTTATAAGACGGCCATTTGACACATACCAGTATTTATATTTTTATAAGATGGCCATTTGACACATACCAGTATTTATATTTTATAAGACGGCCATTTGACACATACCAGTATTTATATTTTATAAGACGGCCATTTATGACACTACAAGTATTTATATTTTATAAGACGGCCATTTGACACATACCAGTATTTATATTTTATAAGACGGCCATTTGACACATACAAGTATTTATATTTTATAAGACGGCCATTTGACACATACCAGTATTTATATTTTATAAGACGGTCATTTGACACATACCAGTATTTATATTTTATAAGATGGCCATTTGACACATACCAGTATTTATATTTTATAAGACAAAATTTCAAAGCTACTTATGATTCAGTTTTACATTTTCATTTCATCAGATAATTTTCAACCTATCTGTATCATATCTATATAAACAAGTAAGGAAGCCATTTTGTATTCTCCTGGGAAATATAATTTGTTGTAAAACATCATTTGTCACATTTAGGTAAAATCCTTCTAATAAAGCAGCTATCATGTAGTCCGGCGTCCGTCATGATGGTACAATTTATATTTTTTTTTTGCAGAATGGGAACGCCGTCGGTATAAATAAAAAAAAATCCTCTATGACGTCATTTCCCGATGGGTGCTGTATCGTGCCTTTGTGCTGCAAAATGGCATAATAAAGTAGTTACTTTTTTACTTTTCATTGCATTTTTATAAAAACTTTTTTTTAAAGCTTAAAAACTTTTTTTTTAATGCTTTGTTTTGATTTTAACATTGATAGAATTAAGGGCAAAACGTAACGGGTGAGATAAATTAGCACTCATATCTTTACCTAATGCTGTTTAGTTTGGTTTGGTTTGGTTGGTTGGTTGGTTTGATTGGTTGGTTTGATTGGTTGGTTCGGTTGGTTGGTTTGGTTGTTTAGCGTTGACGGGTAAAACGTAATTTGTGACGTATAAAATGTAGGTCATTTCTGCACATTAGGAAGGTGGCATAAATCAGCACCTAATTAACCTAATCAATCGTATTTAAAAATTCAGTAGTTATATTGATTTCCAGATGGTACAATTTATCTATAAATAAAAAAAAAAAATTCTGCACTTGGGATATCCTCTATGACGTCATTTCACGGATGTCGGCTGCGCATGTGGCAGAATGGAAACGCCGCCGCTATAAATAAAAAAAATAATTCTGCACTTGGAATTCCGTGTTAATAGTTCCTATTAAAGAAGACAGTAAGACAAAATTTGCGCACAATACATTTGCAGCGGAAATGTTTTTGCTGGATGAGTGCACGATGGCATCGAGCCATGCTTTAGATGCAATTGGTAGAACACTAAGAGATGTTGCTCAAACCGGCTATTTACTATGTTTTTGTTATGCACTTGGAATTCCGTTTTAATAGTTTCTATTATTTCTCATATTAAACATTTTATTGAGATAAAACCTTCAGTTGCGAATGCAACGGGCAACTACTAGTAATTTAATATGTTACATCAAATGTCACACTTAATTTATAAAGAACACACACACAAGAAAATGTAATATTTTTTTTTCAAATCTTTAATGCAATAAAATCAGATAGTGTTTCAAATTTGATAGAAAATACATTTTTATTGCGTTCATGTGAAGTCTGTAGAAAAAAAAAGTTTTATTAAATTTGATAAATGGATTTGGAAGCTCAAAACTAGTGAAAGAATAAAAGTAAAGTATATTGAAGTTTATTAAAGTATATTGAAGTAGAAATAATGAAATAAAATGCACCAATCACCATACAACTACCTTAGTTTAATTTCTTGTAAAATCAATAGAATAAAAATATCTATCTCCTATGCTAATATGAATTAATGTTGACTTAAAACCAACATACACACACACACACACACACACATATATATATATATATATATATATATATATATATATATATATATATATGGTACACATTGGGCATGATATCAAAGAGAGCCACATGTTGGTTGTCTTATAGTAAAAAAATAAAATGTGATTTTCGTTCTTTAAAATTATTTTTTTTTCATTATTAATAAATGCGCGAAAAACTGATTCAATGGGAGCAGCACAAAATTTAACAAAAATTACGACATTTGGCTATTTTTGTTAAAGTATTATAGCGTATACTATATTAATACTTAACCTAAAAATAAAATAGCCAAATCTTCTGGACCAGGAAATGGTATGTGATGCTTGATACATTTTTCAAATATAAAATAAAAAACAAAATGATGATTTTTTTTTGTTAAAACAGCAGTTCTCAATTTATGTTAATTATAACTGGTATTACCGATTCATTTTTTGGGCTGGAACTTATCGTTGTTGGGATTCAATTGGTCGCTATGATTGTCAGGAGATCTGGCTTGTCGCCTTTTCCCTAATTAAAGAGAAAAAAAAAACATTTTTAGATAAACGATGTCATTTAAATAGTAAACATTCGATATTAAAATGTGACATTCGATATTAAAATGTGACATTCGATATTAAAATGTGACATTCGATATTAAAAAATCGTGACGACTTCGATATTAAAATGTGAGCTGAGCTTATCAGGTAAAAGTCCCACGGTTAAAGCAATGAGATAAGGAAAACCATGAGATGATGGGAAACCATGAAAACTGATAACATTGTCCATGATGACAATAAACTTAGCATTATAATTATAAATATTTTTTCGGCATCTATCATATATTTTTTACCCCCCCCCCCTCCTAAACTGATTCGATCGTGTTATTATAAGATCATTTGAAGTTTTTTTTATTTGTTCTTACGGAAATAAATTTTTTTACCTGATAACCTGACTCATGACCTTGATAGCAAGGATGATTTGGATTGCATTGATTGGATTTGTTGTCATTATTGGATTTGTCCTGTGCACTTCCGTGACCCGACATGTTGTTGAAATGACTCTGTCAGCTGACAAACGAAATATTGTAAATAATATGCTGAGATGACACATTTTAAAAAAAAAAAAAAACAAAAACAAACAAACAACAGCAGAATCCATTGATGAAGTATGTTTTACATTGATGAAGTATGTTTTACATTGATGAAGTATGTTTTACATTGATGAAGTATGTTTTTTACATTGATGAAGTATATTTTACATTGATGAAGTATGTTTTACATTGATGAAGTATGTTTTATATTTAGCTCACGTGATTCTTGCCATTAAAAAAAATTAATTATAATTTTTGTAACCGGTAATTAATCGAATTTATTTGAACTACGTAACAGGGCCGCGTGATAACTGTTTAGGGCAGGGGTGGGCAAACTATTTCTACGGAGGGCCACATTGAAAACTTGATTATTATCGGCGGGCCGCATATATATTTTGTCTACTTAATTAAATTTAAAACGTATGAAAATACAAATATAAAATAATTTGTCTGTTTCTTTCACGCTCACACTCTAAATACACACACACACACACACACACACACACACGCACGCGCGCGCGAACACACACACACACATTACATTTTAAAATACAAACTTAATCAATTGCTAATTTGGTAATAAGACTTTACTATTCATTATTATTTCAACAAAATAAATTACTTGAACTTCTCCCTTCAGGTCATAATCTGCTTATGGATCAAAGCGGCCCTAACTAATCTTCAGGAGCCATAAAACCGATTTCGCCTCCCTAGAATTCAGATCAAATAGTCAGAATAAAATTTCAAAAATATATGGTAAAAACTCCAAACAAAGATAATTAACAACACTAACATTCAGGATCGTAACTTATGCATGCAAGCGGGACGCCGCATATTATTATCTGAAGGGCCGCATGCGGCCGCTGGAGCCGTAGTTTGCCCACCCCTAGTTTTGGGAACTCTGCCAAAAAGAAACTCTTGAAAATAATTGCTTAACATTGCTCCAAATTCTATAGCGCCGCGCTTGGCAGGGGGCCGTGCAATTTACATTTATGCCTGATAGTAATGGTTGTTATTATTGTAAATAGAAAGAGGGGCCTCGCAAGCATCCGATAAATTGGGCCCCGCAATTGGTAAGGCCGGAACTTCTTCCAGGATTAACTCATATCTGATTCAAGTTCACCTAAATATCTCTGGAAATCTGTGTTCAGGGCCCCACAAATACCCTGGAACATCTCAGTACATATAGACACAAGGAACATCTCAGTACATGTAGACACAAGGAACATCTCAGTACATGTAGACACAAAGAACATCTCAGTACATGTAGACACAAGGGCCTTGGCTTTGAACAAGTATATGGTCTAGTAAATTAACTACATATTGCATTTATTAGGTGTATAAGCGATTATTGACGATTGTGATTGGTGTTAATATTTAGCAACAATCTAATCAGGATAATACAATGTACTTGAAGTCAAATAATTTCTTGGTTCATACGGATATTTTTAGAAATTAAAATAATTAAATAAGAATTAAATTTAAAACAAAAAAAATAATTGAATGAGCAATCACAAATCATCTTAGCTAATCATCCTAATATATTATGATTTTGTGTTCAAAGATTAAAAAAAAACACTATTTGAACATCATGTATGACGTCATAAACCCACAACCAACATTAAAACATATATCAGGCTAAAAAAATATATATGAAATTGATTGTTAAGTTTTATTACAATAAACATATTAACTTTATTTACCTTTAAAGAGAATACTAGAACTGAATGGGTTTTTTATTTATCAATTTTGCAGGAAACAAGAACACATCAGGGCTCGTTCTTTAAACTGCCTGCTATATATATTCTTCAAGAATCACGTGACATCATCTGCGTTATCAGATTTCTGAGAAAATTTTTTTTTTGTATTGTTCCATTTTCGATTTCGACTGAACAGCGCAGGAGTTTAAGAAAAGTACTGGAATAATTTGTATCTTGTTTTATATCGACCAGGGCTATTTTTGGTATCAAGTCTTTTATAAAGTGGCTTATCAATATACGCTAAATATTCAGAAAATAGTTGGCCCTTGAGAAACTCTGACAAGAAAAAAGTTCATGAACAAAAATAATAATACATTCATTGAACGACCCAACCCCCACTCCCTTAAGCATCGGAGCCCCAAGACAAATGGTGCAGTTGTCTCCCATCAAGTCCTCCCCCCCTCCATGTTTCTGCACCCCTGACAAGTGGCCTGGTTGTCTTCTCCACCCCCCCCCCCCAGGGGTAGAGGGGCTTTGATGTAGTTTGATGGATTGTTGGATTGTAATATGGTCATCTTTATTTTCTGTCTGAGTCATATAGCCTACATTTTCCGATTGACTTAGAAATAATAACATATGATGAATGATATACAAGCTATCTGTCTATGTTCCATCTATTATATATCCACGTTATTAAACATACGAATATGAATGAATACATACATCTCGTAAAGACAAGCACACAAATACAAGGATGCAAGCTTATCGATGATTTAAGGGGGGGGAGGAAAGTAACCATCTTTAAAATCTATCATTTATTTTACTACACATTTATGGCATACCCAGATCCAGCGTGTAAACTATTTAACATGTACATGGTGTATGGACAAAGACGCTATGATCAAAAGTATAATTTAGTATACTTTTGGGATGGCTTAGTCCCCATATTATTTAGCCGGCAGCGTCTAGTTTTTTTTTAGGTACACGTCTTTTAATATGCGAAACAGGGATAGCGACGTGGCATTCGGATGCAACATGCGCTACTTAGCCGGCGATAATAAGTTTCCTTGATAAGTTATTTCAGTACGTGACGTAGCTGGGGGAGGGGTGGACACAGACTTTGACGTTATATTTGATTGCCGCTTGCAAAAAGGGTTTTGGTTTGGAGATTAGTTGGAGTAGTATGTTTGCGGCAGATGACATAATTGACTGAGTATACTAGTGCAGTGGTCCCAACCTTTTTTCTCGCCCTAGGTCAGTCGACGTTTGATAATTTTACACGCTGCCCGGGGTTTGGGGGGGGGGAGGAAGACGTTGACTATTTATATTGTAGATTGTTTTGATTTACAATACCAATGCCGCTCACAACCGGTCAGCTCCCGGTTAACCTCTCATCCATGGAAAGTCGCACAATCTCAAGAGAAACCCACCACAGTAAATAATAAGGAAATGAATTAATGTTTTTTGGGCGGCCCAGTACCATTTGATCAGAAGGACCGGTAAAGGACCGCGGCCCAGGGGCTGGGGACCACTGTACTAGTGGACGTTTTAAAATGTAAACTTGACGACATGGTTAAAGATCAACGTAGCTTACTCTGAGTTTATAGTCATTTATCTCTGTATTGCTTAATCATATAATTAGAAGTTATTAAAGTTCCTAGCTCTTCATGTTCAAAACATGTGTTGGCGTTCATATACTCTGTATCAAGCTAAGATTGCGGTTATTAGTATCAACATATACCTACAATGGTCACTAGGTATGTAATGGGGCTGATGAAATCCGCATCTGTCGGATTCGGATTTGGCAAATATAAATCCGTCGGATTCGAATGCGGATGCGGATTTGGTCAACAATGGCATATTAGAAAGCTCGGTTTTTCGAAAGTCTCTAGGTTTTTTTAAATTTTATTACAGTTACGGCCGTGCTTTATCAGATAAAGGAAATTGTTTCAAATTCGAATCCGATGGATTTAAAAAAAAAAACGTCAGTTCGAATTTGCTCAAAAACGTCAAAGTTCGAATATCGTAAGATTCAAATTCGTCATCCCAAAATAGTAACTTTCACAAATGGCCGGTACAAGTTTAACTTAAAGTCCTATTTTACGAACGTTTAAACCCTACAAAAAAATATAGAGTAATTTAAAGTCTTTTATTACTTTTTTTAATTTTTTAATACTTGAGTAGCAGATTAGAAAATTTATCATTGATTTTTTCTCGACTCGAAACATGCGATTTTTAAATGTGTGGTGGAATCCTCATCGTCATAGTAGGCAAATAAATAAATGAATAGCTTATTACTCAAACTATCTCATTAGTGTAACCCACAGATTATACATTATACAGATAACGCATTGATATATAAATAACTCAGTTTTGTAATTTTAAAAACTTCCATAGCGTATTTGATATTCGCTTTAGTTTCCAATTACGCTTTCCTTTCGCAAAAACCCCACAGACCTATATTTACCCCTCTTTTTATTTTTTCCAAGACATGAAATATGAAAGTAAAAGCTTTCAGACTGTTTCCTAAATATAAGCCAAGCGATAATATATTATTTAATTCATAAATTCATGGGTTCTTAGAAGCTTTATATATATAATAAACATATCTATTCAATGAATGGACTGATGAGTGTAAATATCATTAATGGTGGAGATAAAAACATTGTTTCAAAACGAGACTTGCGTAATCTGTATAATATCTAATCGGTGTGGCTTAATTGTTTTCTTTTGATTTAAAAATCGGACTTTATTTAGATTCAGGGCCGAATAGTCCAGGACGCAAGCCTTGTGTCTGAAAAGACTAAAATGGTCTAAGTGTGGTCCTTGTGGGATGAGGAATATGTTACACTAGTGTAAGAACCATTGTCAACAACAATGATTTATTCCAAAGAAAATAGAGTCCATTAATAAATGACTGAACACCGTTCACACATCGAGAATATTTTTTTTAAACATAGAATATTAACTGGCATTCGTCTGGTCACAAAGGAGCCAAATGCCGAAGTTAGGTAAGTGACTGAATATTAAGTACAGTGCACTGTCGCTGTTGAGTACGCAGGGTACGGGAATGAGTATGAAAAATTTTGTATTATAGGTACATTTATTAAAATAGCTACGTTTGACGGGTACCCGCGGACATAATTTTGCGCCTTTGGGGTCACGGTTATTTAAATGAAAAGTTGAGAACCCTTGCTTTACAGATACTTTTACAGATACTTTTACAGATACTTTACAGATACTTTTACAGATACTTTTACAGATACTTTTACAGAAACTTTTTTACAGATACTTTTACAGATACTTTTACAGAAACATTTGCAGATACTTTTACAGAAGCTTTTACAGATACTTTTACAAATACTTTTACAGATACTTTTTAAGGTCCTTTTTACAGATGCTTTTACAGATACTTTTACAGATACTTTTACAGATACTTTTACAGAACATTTACAGGTACTTTTACAGATTCTTTTACAGATTCTTTTACAGATACTTTTACATATACTTTTACATATACTTTTAATATACTTTTACAGATACTTTTAAAAAAAGAAACTTTTTTTTCTACGAATGCATATACTTTTACAGGTACTTTTACAGAACTTTTACATATACATTTACAGAAACTTTTACAGATACTTTTACATATACTTTTACAGATACTTTTTAGAACTTTTACAGATACTTTTACAGAAACTTTTACAGATGCAAATACATAGTCTCATATATCCTAATGAATTCTCTGCCTAAAGATCCCAAAAAGACCTGTTCTCCCAATTAAGCATGGATAAATCAACCCTGCTTTATGTAGCAGACCAAGACTAAACAGGCCCTGTAAAACAGTGTTTGGAACATGGCTGTTTGATTGATTTTCATACTGTTTTATACTAACACTCTCAACATTGTTTGTCTGAAACTTTAGGCCTTTAGATGCAATTAAACAAAATAATTAAAATTTAACAAGTTTTTAGGCTTCAACAGACTACAGCTAAAGAAAATGGCATTCACTTGGAGAAAAGGTTTTTTTTTTCAACAAATTAATTTATTAGAAAATATGTTTCCACACAACAATGACATCAGGTTTGACACGATCATTAAATGACGCCTTTTTACTGTTGTGTGTAGGAATGTGTGTGTGTGTATGTGTGTGTATGTGTGTGTATGTGTGTGTGTGTATGTGTGTGTATGTGTGTGTGTATGTGTGTGTATATTTTGCACTTGTTTTTGCAGTTATTGGTCACCACAAATGGTAATACCAACATTAATTTGACTCCTTAAGTTGACTCACTAAGTTGACTCATTAAGTTGACTCACAAGTTGACTCATTAGGTTGACTAATTAAATTTATTTCGACATTAATTGACTAATTAAGTTGACTCATTTAATTTATTCAAAATTGATTTGATTCACTAAGTTGACTCATTAAGTTGACTCACTAAGTTGACTCACTAAGATGACTCATTAGGTTGACTAATTAAGTTGACTCATTTAATTGACTCACTAAGTTGACTCATTAATTTGACTCACTAAGTTGACTCATTAAGTTGACTCATTAAGTTGACTCACTAAATTGACTCATTAAGTTGACTCATTAAGTTGACTCACTAAGTTGACTCATTAAGTTGACTCACTAAGTTGACTCATTAAGTTGACTCACTAAGTTGACTCACTAAGTTGACTCATTAAGTTGACTCACTAAGTTGACCCATTAAGTTGACTCACTAAGTTGACTCATTAGTTTGACTCATTAAGTTGACTCACTAAGTTGACTCCCTAAGTTGACTCTCATAAGTTGACTCACTAAGTTGACTCATTAAGTTGACTCACTAAGTGATAAAGAAAATCTTCCACATCTATGTGAGCGTCATTTGAGTTCATACCATTTAATTGAATTTTTTTTTTTTTATATTTTGAATGTCTAGAGAAATCTGGCCATTTATTTATAATTTCCTACCATAGATTATATCTAATATCGTATATCTAATATCTTATATCTAATATCGTATTTCTAATATCTTATATCTAATATCGTATATCTAATATCTTATATCTTATATTTTATATCTAATCTGTGGGGATTTACTTTGGATCATTTGTTGTGTCTAGCAGAAGTGAGGACAACCTCTCAGGCCAGTGTAAGTAAATCAAGAACATCAAAGGTAGAATTTAATTATCATCATATTTGTTTACCGAATATAACTGTCTTAATATAACTCTATTATTATAAACAGTCTTAATAAAACTGTCTTAATAAAACCGACAAAATCCATAACTTCATACAACACCTGTATAAATAGACAGTCGGAGAGAATTTAAGGGGCGTATATTCTATCTATCTATCTATCTGTCTATCTATCTATCTATCTATCTATCTATCTATCTATCTATCTATCTATCTATCTATCTATCTATCTATCTATCTATCTATCTATCTATCTATCTATCTATCTATCTATCTATCTATCTATCTATCTATCTATCTATCTATCTATCTATCTATCTATCTATCTATCTATCTATCTATCTATCTATCTATCTATCTATCTATCTATCTATCTATCTATCTATCTATCTATCTATCTATCTATTTAATCCATTTAATCCATTTAATCCATTTAATCTATCTATCTGATCTATCTATCTAATCTATTTATCTAATCTATCTATCTATATAAAGGCCGCCACTATGTGTAAACGGGCCGTATGCCAACTAATGCCCTCCAGATTGTCTACCAGCCCCGTAGCGTGAAAAATTTACAGGAGGGGCCAGGCATTCTACAGCAGGGTCCTGGCAATAGCAGGGGGGGGCAGGTAATACATTTTACTAAGTAGAACAAATAAGCAGGGGGGGCAGACAAAACACAGGGCCCGGCCCCCTCTCCCTTTACGGGCCTGTTGTCTACA
>JAGDYQ010000026.1:1171024-1173524 GCA_021962125.1 Bulinus truncatus
CACGTGTAGACAACGGAGGGCATTAGTTGGCATGCGGCCCGTTTACACATAGTGTGCAGCCTTTATATGTGGGACATGTGAACTCTCAACAAACTGCAATCACATAAATAATGACAGGCAGGCAGACGGATGGATGGATAGATAAATTAGATAGATAGATAGATAGATAGATAGATAGATAGATAGATAGATAGATAGATAGATAGATAGATAGATAGATAGATAGATAGATAGATAGATAGATAGATAGATAGATAGATAGATAGATAGATAGATAGATAGATAGATAGATAGATAGATAGATAGATAGAATAAACACCCCTTAAATTCTCTCCGACTATCTGTTTATACAGGTGATGTATGCAATTATGGATTTTGTGGAAGTTTTATTAAGACAGTTACATTTAGACAGTTATATTAAGAGTTTTATTAAGACAGTTTTATTAAGACAGTTTACATTAAGAGAGTTATATTAAGACAGCTATATTCGGTAAAAAAAATATGATGGTAATTAAATTCTACCTTTGATGTTTGTTGAGGACCCCTTTGAGGGTATCCTTGGCTTGTTGCTAAGAGTATGAGGGCTGACTCAATGATGACTCGTATTTATGTTTGTGTTTCTACCACACACACAGTCTCACCAACAATTAGACGTAAAACAAGTAACGATGATCAATCCAACAAGTCGTGTGTACAACACTCAGATATATTTATTATACAAAGGCACCAGTCCGTAACAGGGATCTGGTGACTTGTCAAAAGCAAAGATAATTCAAACTGCAGCAAATAATCCAATATAAAATGAATAAGGGGAACAAATGACGTTATCACTAGTTAACTCTCTCTCTCTCTCTCTATCGCTCACCCAGAGCCACACAATTCGACCCTCTCTTCCGAGGGCCCACAGCCGAATGTCCGCGAATCTATATTTCATTTCCCATCTCACTTTTCCCACGTGACCCTTAGCCAATCAAATATAATATATGTTTCTTTCAAACTTTCAAATTAGGAGGTGGAGCCTAGATGAGGAGGGGGGGGAGAAGTACGTCGTATAGACAAGGACCGTAGTAACTGGACATCGAGCGGGTCGCTGTCCCTTTGAAGAAGCCGACCGGAGAATAGTAGTCCGGTGGTCAGAGAATTCCCCGGGAGGAATGTAACGTGTTTCTGTTACCTCCCTGCCTCGTACACCTTCCGCTGTCCACCTGGCTGATGACGCGATTACGGGGGTGGGGTAAAAAGGGGGGAAACTGGAGCACGGGAACGTATATACATGGTATAATATACACCTTAACGTTAGTAATATTATTAAGTTAGGGGTTGGAGTAAGGGGATGGTTTCGACATATTAGTCACAACCTGTGACAATGTTCTTGATTTATTTACACTGGCCTGAGAGGTTGTCCTCACTTCTGCTAGACACAAAATAAAACAAATGATCAGAAGTAAATCCCCACAGATCAGATATAAGATATTAGATACAAGATATAAGATATAAGATATTAGATATAAGATATTAGATATTAGATATAAGATATTAGATATAAGATATTAGATATAAGATATTAGATATAAGATAGTAGATATAAGATATTAGATATAAGATATTAGATATGAGATATTAGATATAAGATATTAGATATAATATATGGTAGGAAATTATAATTAAATGGCCAGACTTCCCTAGACATTCAAAATATAAAAAAATCAATAAATTCAATTAAATGGTATGAACTTAAATGACGCTCACATAGATGTGTGAAGATTTTCTTTATCTGTTAGTGAGTGAACTTAATTACTCAAATTAATGAGTCAACTTAGGGAGTCAACCTAATGAGTCAACCTAATGAGTCAACCTAATGAGTCAACCTAATGAGCCAACTTAATGAGTCAACATAATGAGTCAACCTAATGAGTCAACTTAGTGAGTCAACTTAATGAGTAAAATTAATGAGTCAACATAATGAGTCAATTTAATGATTCAAATTAATGAGTCGATTTAATGTGACAACTTAATGAATCAATTTCTTGTGTCAACTTAATGAATCAACCTAATGATTCAACTTAATGAGTCAAATTAATGAGTCAACAAAATGAGTCAACCTAATGAGTTAACTTAATGAGTCAAATTAATGAGTCAACTTAATGAGTCAACCTAATGAGTCAACTTAATGAGTCAACTTAGTGAGTCAAATTAATGAGTCAAATAATTGAGTCAACCTAATGAGTAAAATTAATGAGTCAACATAGTGAGTCAACCTAATGAGTCAACTTACTTAGTCAACCTAATGAGTCAAACTAATGAGTCAACTTACTTAGTCAACCTAATGAGTCAACCTAATGAGTCAAATAATTGAGTCAACCTAATGAGTCAAACTAATGAGTCAACTTAGTGAGTCAACTTAGTAAGTCAAATTAATGAGTCAAATAATTGAGTCAACCTAATGAGTCAAACTAATGAGTCAACTTACTGAGTCAAATTAATGAGTCAAATAATTGAG
>JAGDYQ010000026.1:1178524-1202675 GCA_021962125.1 Bulinus truncatus
GGAAGGGGGTTTTAGTCACAGTCTTCAAGATCTAAATGGTTAATGCTGTTTTTTGCTATCTAGAACTTAAAAACTAAATTTTCATTCTATTTTTCGTTCTTATATCTTTTTTATGTTAGGCGAGAAATTACTGCTTCGTTCGGAAGAGTTACTAAATTAATTCGGTAAAATCCGGTTCCTGTTCCGATTCCGGCAGTATTCAAATATTAAATCTGATTCCGGTTCCGATCCTGCAGGATCTAAAAATTTGAATCCGGTACAGCCCTAGTTCTTACACTAGTGTAAATATGGTCTCATCCCACAAGGACCACACCTAGACCATTTTAGTCTTTTCAGACACACGACTTGCGTCCAGGACTCTTCGGCCCTGAATATAAATAAAGTCCGATTTTTAAATCAAAAGAAAACAGGCTACACCACAGATCAGAAATTATACACATTGCGCAAGTCTCGTTTTGAAACAATGTTTTTATCTCCACCATTAATGATATTTACACTCATCAGTCCATTCATAGATATGTTTATTATATTTATATATATAAAGCTTCTAAGAACCCATGAATTTATGAATTAAATAATATATTATCGCTTTTTATATTTATAAAGCAAATTGAAAGCTTTTACTTTCATATTTCATGTCTGGAAAAAAAAACAAAGAGGGGTAAATAGGTCTGTGGGTTTTTATGAATGGAAAGCGTCATTGGAAACAAAAGTGAATATCAACAATGGCGTGAGAGTTTTTAACACAAAACCGAGTTATTTATATATCAATGCGTCATCTGTATACATGTAATGTATAATCTGTGGGTTACACTAATGAGATAGTTTGAGTAATAAGCTATTCGTTTATTTATTTGCCAACTATGACGATGAGGATTCCACCACACATTTTAAAATCGCATGTTTCGAGTCGAGAAAAAATCAATGATAAATTTTCTAATCTGCTACTCAACTATTAAAAAATAAAAAAAAGTAATAATAGACTTTAAAATTACTCTATATTTTCTTTTGTAGTGCTGCTCCGTTCATAAAACAGGATCGCTAAACTTGTCAGAGTTTCTCAAGGGCCAACTATTTTCTGAACATTTAGCGTATATTGATAAGCCACTTTATAAAAAACACTTGATACCAAAAATAGCCCTGGTCGATATAAAATAAGATACAAATATTCCAGAACTTTTCTTAAACTCCTGCGCTGTTCAGTCGAAATCGAAAATGGAACAATAAAAAAAAAAAAATTTCTCAGAAATCTGATAACGCAGATGATGTCACGTGATTCTTGAAGACTATATATAGCAGGCAGTTTACAGAACGAGCCCTGATGTGTTCTTGTTTCCTGCGAAATCGATAAATAAAAAAAACCCATTCAGTTCTAGTATTCTCTTTACAGGTAAATAAAGTTAATATGTTTGTTGTAATAAAACTTAACAATCAATTTCATATATATATTTTTTAGCCTGATTATGTTTTAATGTGGGTTGTGGGTTTATGACGTCATACATGATGTTCAAATAGTGTTTTTTTTTTAATCTTTGAACACAAAATCATAATATATTAGGATGATTAGCTAAAATGATTTGTGATTGCTCATGCAATTATTTTTTTTTTGTTTTAAATTTAATTCTTTTTTAATTATTTTAATTTCTAAAAAATATCCGTATGAACCAAGAAATTATTTGACTTGTACATTGTATTATCCTGATTAGATTGTTGCTAAATATAAACACCAACCACAGTCGTCAATATTCGCTTATACACCTAATAAATGCAATATGTAGTTATTTTACTAGACCATATACTTGTTCAAAGCCAAGGCCCTTGTGTATACATGTACTGAGATGTTCCAAGGCCCTTGTGTCTATATGTACTGAGATGTTCCAGGGTATTTGTGGGGCCCTGAACACAGATTTCCAGAGATATTTAGGTGAACTTGAATCAGATATGAGTTAACCCTGGAAGAAGTTCCGGCCTTACCCATCGCGGGGCCCAATTTAACGGATGCTTGCGAGGCCCCTCTTTCTATTTACAATTACAACTATTACTATCAGTATAAATGTAAATTGCAGGGCCCCTGCCAGGCGCGGAGCTCAATTTGGAGCAATGTTAAGCAATTATTTTCAAGAGTTTCTTTTTTGCAGAGTTCCCTAAACCAGGGGTGGACAAACTACGGCCCGCGGGCCGCATGCGGCCCGTCAGATAATAGTATGTGGCCCGTTTGCATGTGCAAGTTACGATCCTATGTCAGTGTTAATTCTCTTTGTTTGGAGTTTTTGCTATATTTTTTGAAAGTTTATTCCGACTATTTGATTTGAATCTAGGGATATTAAATTAGTTTTATGGCTCCAGATTATATTAGTTAGGGCTGCTTGATCTATAAGCAGATTATGACCTGAAGGAGAAGTTCAAGTCAGTTATTTTGTTGAAATAATAATGAATAGTAAAGTATTTTAAAATGTAATGTGTATGTGTGTGTGTGTGTGTGTGTGTGTGTGTGTATTAGAGTATGAATGTGAAATAAAATGACAAATTATCTTAAATTCGTATTTTCATACGTTTTAAATTTAACTAAGTAGACAAAATATATATGCGTCCCGCCGATAATAATCAATAATCAATGTGGCCCTCCGTAGAAATAGTTTGCCCACCCCTGCCCTAAACAGTTATCACGCGGCCCTGTTACGTAGTTCAAATAAATTCGATTCATTACCGGTTACAAAAATTATGTTTAATTTTTTTTTTTTAATGGCAAGAACTTGTTTTAAATATAAAACATACTTCATTAATGGATTCTGCTGTTGTTGTTATTGTTTATTTTGGTTATTAATTTTAAAATGTGTCATCTCAGCATATTATTTAAACTATTTCGTTTGTCAGCTGTCAGAGTCATTTCAACAACATGTCGGGTCACGGAAGTGCACAGGACAAAGCCAATAATGACAACAAATCCAATCAATGCAATCCAAATCATCCTTGCTATCAAGGTCATGAGTCAGGTTATCAGGTAAAAAATGTATTTCCGTAAGAACAAATAAAAAAAAAACCTCAAATGATCTTATAATAACAAATGCCGAAAAATATTTATAATTATAATGCTAAGTTTATTGTCATCATGGACAACGTCATCAGTTTTCACTCATTTCATGATTTCCCATCATCTCATGGTTTTCTCTTATCTCATTGCTTTAACCGTGTGACTTTTACCCGATGTTCTCAGCTCACATTTTAATATCGAATGTCTCATTTAAATATCGAATGTCATATTTTAATATCGAATGTCACATTTTAATATCGAATGTTCACTATTTAAATGACATCGTTTATCTAAAATGTTTTTTTTTTCTCTTTGCTTAGGGAAAAGGCGACAAGCCAGATCTCGACAATCATAGCGACCAATTGAATCCTAACAACGATAAGTTCCAGCCCAAAAAATGAAACGGTAATACCAGTTATAATTACATAAATTATAACTGCTGTTTTAACAAAAAAAAATCATCATTTTGTTTTTATTTTCTTTTGAAAATGTACCAAGCCTCAATATAATTACCTGGTGAAGATTTGGCTATTTTATTTTTAGGTTAAGTATTAATATAGTATGCGCTATAATACTTTAACAAAAATAGCCAAATGTCGTAATTTTGTTAAATTTTGTGCTGCTCCCATTGAATCAGTTTTTCGCGCATTTATTAATAATGAAAAAAAAATTTTAAAGGACGAAAATCACATTTTATTTTTTACTGTAAGACAACCAACATGTGGCTCTCTTTGATATCATGCCCAATGTGTACCATATATATATATATGTGTGTGTGTGTGTGTGTGTGTGTGTGTGTGTGTATGTTGTTTTAAGTCCTAATAATTCATATTAGGATAGTAGATAGATATTTTTATTCATTGATTTTACAAGAACAAACTAGAGTAGTTGTATGGTGATTGGTGCATTTTATTTCATTATTTCTACTTCAATATACTTTAATAAACTTCAATATACTTTAATAAACTACAATATACTTTACTTTCATTCTTTCACTAGTTTTGAGCTTCCAAATCCATTTATCAAATTTAATAAAACTTTTTTTTTCGACAGATTCCACATGAACGCAATAAAAATGTATTTTCTATCAAATTCGAAACACTATCTGATTTTATTGCATTAAAGATTTGAAAAAAAAAATATTACATTTTCTTGTGTGTGTGTTCTTTATAAATTAAGTGTGACATTTAATGTAACATATTAAATTACTAGTAGTTGCCCGTTGCATTCGCAACTAAAGGTTTTATCTCAATAAAATGTTTAATATGAGAAATAATAGAAACTATTAAAACGGAATTCCAAGTGCATAACGAAAACATAGTAAATAGCCGGTTTGAGCAACATCTCTTAGTGATCTACCAATTGCATCTAAAACATGGCTCGATGCCATCGTGCAACTCATCCAGCAAAAACATTTCCGCTGCAAATGTATTGTGCGCAAATTTTGTCTTACTGTCTTCTTTAATAGGAACTATTAACACGGAATTCCAAGTGCAGAATTATTTTTTAGAGGATTTTCGAAAAAAAAATGCTCTATTGTCCCCGTTTTGTCTGTCCGTCTGTCCGTGTACACCCTAGATCTCAACAACCATAAGTCCTAGACCCATGATGTATATATCATTTTGTAGATCTTGGCCTGTCAAGAAATGAAATTTTCCATTTCGCGATCTGACCTCTCAGGGCCGTAAAAGGGGCCTTATAAAGTACCGTTTTTTACTATATAAGCTATATTAATAAAGGAGCGCTATATCTCAGCAACCATAAGTCCTAGACCCATGATGTATATATAATTTTGTAGGTCTTGGCCTGCCATGTGTACATCAAAAGTTCATTTCGCGATAGGACCTCTGAGGGCCGGGCTTCAGGGCTCCTAAGGGGCTTATAAATTATATATACACCATGTACGTTCAATAGCCCGTTCATTTGGTGCGAAATACTGCAGCACGTAGTTTCACCAAGATTTATTAAGAAACTCATCAAATGAAATAGTAAGCTTGTGTTCTGAGTTTAATTGAAAGTATCAGAGCTATGCAACAATTGACGGAGTTTTCGGACGATTAAATGACTACAATTTAGAATGTTTCAATTATGAGTCCTATTTCAGTGACCACAAACCACTTGTAGTTAGAGTTAAGAGAAAATAATTTTTTTTTCAAATATAAAGAAACGTCTTTATAAATTTTTTTTTACAGATATATACATTACACAATTGAATTTATAAACATTTCCAAAATTTACAAATATTTACCGAAAGCTAACATACGTACTGATACATAACATGAAAATGCGCTAACACGTCCTGTGTCCAGAATGGAACAGGCTTAATTGCTTGTTTATTTATAGCGGCGGCGTTCCCATTCTGCCACATGCGCAGCCGACATCCGTGAAATGACGTCATAGAGGATATCCCAAGTGCAGAATTATTTTTTTTTTATTTATAGATAGATTGTACCATCTGGAAATCAATTTAACTACTGAATTTTTAAATACGATTGATTATATTAATTAGGTGCTGATTTATGCCACCTTCATAATGTGCAGAAATGACCTACATTTTATAAGTCACAAATTACGTTTTACCCGTCAACGCTAAACAACCCAACAAACCAACCGAATCAACCAATCAAACCAACCAACCAAACGAAACCAAACTAAACACCATTAGGTAAAGATATGGGTGCTAATTTATCTCACCCGTTACGTTTTGCCCTTAATTCTATCAATGTTAAAATCAAAACAAAGCATTAAAAAAAAAGTTTTTTTTATAAAAATGCAATGAAAAGTAAAAAAGTAACTACTTTATTATGCCATTTTGCAGCACGAAGGCACGATACAGCACCCATCGGGAAATGACGTCATAGAGGATTTTTTTTATTTATAGCGACGGCGTTCCCATTCTGCAAAAAAAAAATTTTAACTGTACCATCGTGACGTCGTAGATTATTTATAGCGACGGCTTTCCCATATAGGACGGACGCCGGACGACAAGATAGCTGCTTTATTAGTAGGATTTTACCTAAATGTGACAAATGATGTTTTACAACAAATTATATTACACAGGAGAATACAAAATGGCACGTTTTTGCTTCCTTACTTGATTATATAGATATGATACAGGTAGGTTGAGAATTATCTGATGAAATGAAAATGTAAAACTGAATCATAAGTAGCTTTGAAATTTTGTCTTATAAAATATAAATACTGGTATGTGTCAAATGGCCATCTTATAAAATATAAATACTGGTATGTGTCAAATGGCCGTCTTATAAAATATAAATACTGGTATGTGTCAAATGGCCGTCTTATAAAATATGAATACTGGTATGTGTCAAATGGCCATCTTATAAAATATAAATACTGGTAAGTGTCAAATGGCCATCTTATAAAATATAAATACTGGTATGTGTCAAATGGCCATCTTATAAAATATAAATACTGGTATGTGTCAAATGGCCATCTTATAAAATATAAATACTGGTATGTGTCAAATGGCCATCTTATAAAATATAAATACTGGTATGTGTCAAATGGGCGTCTTATAAAATATAAATACTGGTATGTGTGAAATGGGCGTCTTATAAAATATAAATACTGGTATGTGTCAAATGGCCATCTTATAAAATATAAATACTAGTATGTGTCAAAAGGCCATACTGGTATGTGTCAAATGGCCGTTTAGAGGGCCATCAAATCGAAATCAGGGCTGAAGAATTTTCTTCTTGTGGTATTAAGGGCCGTCTTGAGGGTCTTCGTTTATTTTAATTTAATAAATTGAGAAAATCTTGGATTTTACCACTAAACAGTTTTTTTTAAGTCTATTTAAATCATATAAAATGAATTAATCCATTTCTGGATAGTCACAAAGTGGATTAAACAAGCAATTAAGCCTGTTCCATTCTGGACACAGGACGTGTTAGCGCATTTTCGTGTTATGTATCAGTACGTTTGTTAGCTTTCGGTAAATATTTGTAAATTTTGGAAATGTTTATAAATTCAATTGTGTAATGCACATATCTGTAAAAAAAAATATTATAAAGACGTTTCTTTATATTTGAAAAAAAATTATTTTCTCTTAAATCTAACTACAAGTGGTTTGTGGTTACTGAAATAGGACTCATAATTGAAAACATTCGAAATTGTAGTCATTTAATCGTCTGAAAACTCCGTCAATTGTTGCATAGCTCTTATACTTTCAATTAAACTCAGAACACAAGCTTACTATTTCATTTGATGAGTTTCTTAATAAATCTTGGTGAAACTACGTGCTGCAGTATTTCGCACCAAATGAATGGGTTATTGAACGTACAAGGTGTATACATAATATATAAGCCCCTTAGGAGCCCTGAAGCCCGGCCCTCAGAGGTCCTATCGCGAAATGAACTTTTGATGTACACATGGCAGGCCAAGACCTACAAAATGATATATACATCATGGGTCTAGGACCTATGGTTGCTGAGATCTAGGGCGCTACTTTGTTAATATAGCTTATATAGTAAAAAACGGTACTTTATAAGCCCCCTTTTACGGCCCTCAGAGGTCCTATCGCGAAATGAACTTTCGCTGCACACATGGCAGGCCAAGACCTACAAAATGATATATACATCATGGGTCTAGGACTTATGGTTGTTGAGATCTAGGGTGATGACAGACAGACAGACAGACAAAACGGGGGCAATAGAGCATTTTTTTTCGAAAATGCTCTAAAAATTAATTATATTTGTGAATACTTTCGACTGCAAGCACACGTAGAATTGAAAACACGTGACAAATTTCAATGTTTAAATAATATGCGTTATTTTATATTATTGATGTACTAAAATCAGCCAAAACTGCCTCTCCCCTTTCCTTTTCCAAATGACACCCCCCCCCTCTTCCAAGCCATGAACATAAAGTTGATTACCGAGAGAAGCTGTAATTAGTGAAACAATGTGTAATTAGTGAAACAATGTGCTTGCTACTAGGGAGCGACCGATATGCCTTTTTACCGATAGTCTGATACCGATATTTTCCCCCAGCATTTTTACCGATACCGATACCGATATTTTCTTTTTAGGGGTTGTCCATTATTTATGTCAACAAATTTTTGGCGATTTTTACCCCCCCCCCTTGTCAACAACTTGTCAAACTTCCAGAGACCCCCCCTATAAAATTACGTCAACATTTGATTACCCCCCCCCCAAAAAAAAGGTGGCTTCCAAAATGTTTATGTGGCAAAACTAGTAGGAATATAGTTAGTTTAATTAAAATACTGAATGTTAAGCGAGTGTGTAACACAAAACTACAAACGCTGCTTAATTTTCCTATTTATTAAGTAATTATATTAAATTTAAAAAAGTAACATTGTTGACGTCAACTTTTCTTGACCTACCCCCTCCCCCTTGTCAACAATTGTCAAAAATTTTCTGACCCCCCCTCCCCCCTATTTTGTTGACGTAATTAATGGACAGACCCTTAAGCAACAACAATGCCAAACACGTGCTATTCTCGTGCTATATGACGTATTTCAAGCCAAGTTCACATATTTTGTAACACTTCCCCCACGCGTGTCTTGTTTAACCCCCCCCCCAGATACCGATATTTTTTTTTAATCAACAACAATGCCAAACACGTGTTTCTCTCATGCTACAGCTAATGACGTATGTCAACCCATGCTTACCCCTTCCCTGTCATATTTCGCCCACACGTAAGTCTTGTTTCCACCAACCCCCCCAACTTCCCATCCCAACAAAAAATACACACAGATGTTCACTAATTGTATCATTCAAGGTCATACATTAGAATTAGGGAGCGACCGATATGCCTTTTTACCGATAGTCCGATACCGATATTTCCCCCAGCATTTTTACCGATACCGATACCGATATTTTATTTTTAGGGGCTGTCCATTATTTATGTCAACAAATTTTTTGCGATTTTTACCTCCACCCCCCCCCCTTGTCAACAACTTGTCAAACTTTCCGAGACCCCCCTATAAAATTACGTCAACATTTGATTACCCTCCCCCCTAAAAAGGTGGCTTCCAAAATGTTTATGTGGCAAAATTAGTAGGAATATAGTTAGTTTAATTAAAATACTGAATGTTAGGCGAGTGTGTAACACAGAACTATAAACGCTGCTTAATTTTCCTATTTATTAAGTAATTATATTAAATTAAAAAAAGTAACATTGTTGACGTCAACTTTTCTTGACCTCCCTCCCCTCCCCCTTGTCAACAATTGTCAAAAATTTTCTGACCCCCCTCCCCCCTATTTTGTTGACGTAATTAATGGACAGCCCCTTAAGCAACAACAATGCCAATTGCCAAACACGTGTTTTACTCGTGCTAGAGCTTATGACGTATGTCAACCCATGCCCACCCCTTCCCTGTCATATTTCGTGAAGCTTCGCCTACACAAAAGTCTTGTTTCCCCCCCCCCCCAACTTCCCATCCCAACAAAAAATACGCACAGATGTTCACTAATTGTATCATTCAAGGTCATACATTAGAATTAAGAAATGCCAATCCTATTGTTTCAAGGTCGTATCTCTGATGTATACGTGACAATTTCTGAGTACGGGTTTTTTTTTTCCTTTTTTTTAAAATCTTGTCTGATCTAGTTATAGAATTGGGTTATTTACTGATTTTTTTTTCTGCAACTCTGTTGTGAAAAAAAAACAATGTATTGGCAGCCAAATAACGGCCGGTCCGACAGTTAACCCATAGTGCCACTATCGGTTCGACTATCGGTCGCTCCCTACAACAATCGGCCGATCCGATATTAACCGATAGTGCCAATATCGGTCCGATACCGATAGCGATCCGATTATCGGTCGCTCCCTACTTGCTACTAATAATATTTACCCCACTCCCTTTCCTCTTTTTTTCCATGGTGAACAGTTCATATTCCATAATATACAATAGCCTAATGTAGGGAATAATGTACAACAATATCCAATAATGCACAATAATGTAAATGCATTGCATTGATCACGTCTGCTGTAAGAAACCTTATAGCCGTTGATTTGCTTTGTTGTTTTTTTTTTATTATTGCTGTTTTAATATAGGCCTAACACAAAGATGGGGCAGATACAATTTTTTTTTATGTAAATGACAGCATCAACAGTCAATTATAAACAACTGGTAAATAGCAATAGTACAAAAAAAGAAAGAGAAACGACAATTTTAACATTGGAAAATGAAAATGTTTATCCGTTATATGTAACCATGCAGTGGCGTGTGCGGTGGGTGCGGGCCGCACTGTCTATGGTCTAGTGCAGGAAAATTTGAAATATGTTCCATTGTTCATGGTGGAAGTCTTGATGGGGGGGGGGGGAGACACCCTGAGTTTTTCGCACCACCAACCATAGTGACGCCACTGACTGTATGGAAATGGTTATCGCGTCCATTATATGTAACCTTTTTTTAGCAACATCAGTGGCGGCCCCAGGATTTGGCAATGGGCGCAAAGCTCCGAGCATAGATGATAGACATACCATATATAGTATGTCTAAGGCTCTGAGTCTAAAATGGACCGGCCATTTGGAGATATTTTGTTATTAGTAGCAAAAATAACATGTATCTAAGGTCAAAGTAATTGGGGGGGAAAAGTGATGAAATAGATTTGTGGGGGCAATCTGTTATGACATAAACGTTATTTTTAAAACTTTTGCTGGCATCGACGTTTGTATTGGTGGGGACGGGTGGTGTTAGAACAAACTCTGACGGGAGTGGTTAGTGGTGGTTCAAACTATGCGGGGTCGGGTGGTGATGGAACAAACTCTGACGGGAGTGGTTAGTGGTGGTTCAAACTATGCGGGGTCGGGTGGTGATGGAACAAACTCTGACGGGAGTTGTTAGTGGTGGTTCAAACTATGCGGGGTCGGGTGGTGATGGAACAAACTCTGACGGGAGTGGTTAGTGGTGGTTCAAACTATGCGGGGTCGGGTGGGATTGAATGAAAATTACAGCTCCGTGCGATATTCTGATTTGTTTTCCAGTCTATATTAAGTATGTGTATCATATACTACTGTCTACCGACATGTAGAACTGATCATTAATTTCTAATTTCCTACAACCCGACACGACAAGACAAACACAAAACCGACAACATACAGACAGAACAAGTTAGATAACAGTGCATAAAAATATTAACAATGCTGCAGTACGTATTCATTTACTTATTAGTGTTTCAAAAGAATCAATAAATTGACATTGTGAGTCTGTTCACTGGAAAACAAACATCACAATAAGTTATAAATAACTTAGCTGTATTGACGTTTCAGGTTGTGTCACTTTGCTTATCAGAAACTCATTTTCAGTTTCGTTAAAATAAAATGGTGGTTAGCTACAGAATTCAGATTTTCGTTTTCAATAAAAATGTTTCCAAGAAAATTTTATATTATTCTGTTTTATGCATTTATGTAAATATAGATTGTTGAGAATTATTATTGCCTGCATTATTGTGCCTGAATGATACACATATAAAAAAATTTAACGATTTTTCTGATCGATCTCTTAAGAGTACTTGAAATTTTCTAAGAAAAACGAAAATGTACTTATGTGGTAGAATAATGAAGACTTGACAAATTGTTTCATAGTGACGATAAAATTTCAATATTTGTGTGTTGTTATTTGTTGTGTGTTTTAGATGAAATGAAAGTTTGCACAGATCCAATTATTGATCCAGTATTTAGATTCCAGGGACTTATTACACGAAGACATTCGTCAACGTTTCCTCCCTTGTTATATACAGAGCCATAGCTAGCTGTTATGGCGCCCTATGCGATGTACATTTTATGAGCAACCTCCTAACACAGAGGTTCTTAAACTTGTGTACTCCGCGAACTCCCACTTGAAAAAAATTTTTTTTTGACAGACCCACATCCCAACTTTAGGTACTTTATATATGTATATATATTACGATGATTTTTTTTTTCAAATGGCTCCGCGGACCACAGTTTAAGAACCACTGTCCTAACACATAAGCTATGAAAGGACTGGAGTCTGGGGGGGGGGGGTGAGAATTGTTGGGCTTATATGCCAAAAAGATCATATCAACGAGCCCTACAAAAAAAGTTTAGTCCAATGCAGTCATGTGTAGATGATCACTTACCGAGACTTTATTTTTACCTGGTATCCGCCTCAGTGACCTTGATAACTTGGGTAATTTGAATTGCATTGATTATATCGATTGCTGGCTTCCACCACCGGATATGTTTACAACACAGTTGTTACGTGGCTCTGACGTGGCTCTGACGTGGCTTTGACGTGGCTCTGCCGTGGCTCTGACTTAAACTGCGTTCAGAAATAAGGAAACAAACAAAAAAATAATACTGTTATAACTCCCTCTCTGCTATCGGTGGCACACGATGAATAGGGAATTCCCTATACCAGCGCACCGTGTAGTTTACTATTGAAAGTGGCTGTGTGACGTAAGGGGCCGTCCATAAAGTACGTCACGCTCCAAGGGGGGGGGGTATAAGAAAGTGTGACAGTTTGTGACAGGGGGGAGGGGGGTCAGGCCAAGTGTGACGTCACATTTTTTATATATTTTTCATTTTATTTCTAATTTAATTTTTTGATTTTTTTAGTAAAACTTAATAGTTTTAAAAATAATTTTCAAAAAAAATTGTGAAACACTTGAATTAGTTTTATGTCAAAATAGCATGAAATGCATATCTTTTCAATGTGTTGTTCACAATTCCTCATGCTAGTTAGGACCGCTAATAAACTGTTGCAAAGCCTTGTTTTATCAGTAGCCTTGCGGAAGTGTTATTATTTATTTGTTGTCTGCTGCATAATTATATCACTGATAAAGAAATTTGGAATTTGTATTATAATACAAAACATTACCGTAATTGAAGTTGCAATATATCACTTCGTTAAAATAATATTGATGCCTTATTCCTTGCAACCAGTGCACCAGGAAGAAGTGCTTATAATCGCGTGGTACATCGAATGGCTCCATTTAGCAGCGAACTGTCTGGTGTCATATTGCCAAATGAACATTATGGCATTCACTTTGATTCGCAGGGCAGAACAATAAATGAGGATTTGGAAAGAACAAACTTCAAGTTTGCAGGGGAAATCTGGTCGCATGTGATTGTTGACCAATTTCCAACAGTTGCAGAATATATCAACCCTGAGAAATCTGAATTGGATGCAGCAGGACTGATGTCGAAGGATAAGAAAGGTTTGACCATCATGTTCTCACCAGCCAATACTTCACTCAAATTGTGAAATGTCAGGACATAAAATGTTGCGACAAAGCACGGAGCTCATTTTTCAACGTTTTACCTTCGAGATTATTTCCTCCTCCAAATCCAATCCCAATCAACCAAACAACTGATGGACTCAGAGCTTCAGAAAGAGCAGATGCACATACATTTCCTTCCTTGTTTGTTTGTGGCACAAACTCTCAAATGTGATGACATTATGCCAAGAGCAACAGGAGTTTTTATAGTGCAACCATATGATCTTTATTGTCCATCTTTGCAGACCAGCATACATGATCGAATTTGCAAAGTGTGTCAGTTATACTTTGCCTCACAAACAATGTTGAAGAAACATACAGGATAACACAGAGCTCGGGCGCAGGAGAATGTAAAAAAGTAAAGTTTCCTTAGCCCTAAAGGGCCATCGGGGCAGGTGAAGTGTAGAGTTCATCTGTTTCTATAACCTAGGCATATGAAGGGAGTGTGTGGTTTGCACAATTCCCAGCCGCCTTTACTCCCCCAACATAAAGTCAGGTACCCATTTAAAGCTGGGTGGACTTGGGAACTTTCACCAGGACCTGAAAAAGTCCTAAGATTCTCACTGAGATTCCAACCCTGGACCCTCCGGTCGACAGTCGAGCGCTCTACACCACTCGACCACCCGTCTCATAGGAGAATGTGCCAACCCCAAATTTTCCAGAATTAACTCAGATAAAACGCATTCGTCCTTTGAGAATCGCTGCTAGAAGGCAAAGAGAACTCATGGCAATAATTGGCAGAATGGAAAACTCACATTCAGAGGATGTTGAGTGGCTAGGTGAGGATGAAGTTGATCTGTCTGCAACTATCCATCCAGGAAACGATGATGCGGAAAGATTTATGTCAGTCTTAATTATGGATGAATACTTCACCATGGATGGATGATGTCTAGTGAATATTTTCTTTAATTAAACATAATTCACAGGCCCACTATAAACATATTCAATATAGCACCAGAGCTGCTCACATAATTTGTCAATCTAGTCCTTTTTTTAGTCACATTGTTTTGTTTCCATTTTTATTATTTAATCACTGGTTGAGGTCAAGTTTCGCTAATCTACTTCTTATCCTGTGTCAATAGAATGCATAATCGGAAGATTATCTCAAAGTTCACCTCACCCATTGTAAATGAATAGGTAGCAGATAAATGATGTTTATTATATAATTGTCAATCTAATTTTTGCAATTTTTTGTCCCCGTTTTGTCTGTCTGTCTGTCTGTCTGTCTGTCCGTCATCACCCTAGATCTCAGCAACCATAAGTCCTAGACCCATGATGTATATATCATTTTGTAGGTCTTGGCCTGCCATGTGTACATCAAAAGTTTATTTCGCGATAGGACCTCTGAGGGTCGGGCTTCAGGGCTCCTAAGGGGCTTATATATTATATATATAGCCCAATTTTACACCTTGTACGTTCAATAACCCATTCATTTGGTGCGAAATACTGCAGCACGTAGTTTCACCAAGATTTATTAAGAAACTCATCAAATGAAATAGTAAGCTTGTGTTCTGAGTTTAATTGAAAGTATCAGAGCTCTGCAACAATTGACGGAGTTTTCGGACGATTAAATGACTACAATTTCGAATGTTTTCAATTATGAGTCCTATTTCAGTAACCACAAACCACTTGTAGTTAGATTTAAGAGAAAATAATTTTTTTTCAAATATAAAGAAACGTCTTTATAATATTTTTTTACAGATATATGCATTACACAATTGAATTTATAAACATTTCCAAAATTTACAAATAACATGAACATGCGCTAACACGTCCTGTGTCCAGAATGGAACAGGCTTAATTGCTTGTTTTTTTCAAATTCAATTGATTGAGTTACTGTTTCAAAGAATAACTGATACAACTATTGACAATTAGTTATCCTACTATTAAACTCATTTAATAATCTGATAGTTCTTTTAATATTTATATTTTAAGGCAGTTTAATAGTGAAGTGCGATTTAAGTTTTCGATTAAATTTTAATTAGTTGTTAATTAAAAAAAAAATTTCGAAAGTGTGACGTACTTTAGGGGGGGGGGGTCCCGAGATTTGTTACACTTTGTGACAGGGGGGAGGGGGGGGTCAAAAATCGTCAAAAATAGCGTGACGTACTTTATGGACGGCCCCTAACAGCAGCAGTGTAGTGATGATAAAGCCAGACGAAGTACAGTACCATTGTACTTGTTGATTGTTTATAAATTATTAAATGCTCTTTATTGAATGTTTGGTGATTTTCCCTGTAGAACATTTAACAATACGTATCTCTCGGGTTTTCTATTTTTTGGCTTTAGAACAAATGTTTTTGATTGTTTATAAAAAATAACAAGAATTGAAGACAATGATTACACCAGGCCCACCGACAGAAATTTCGGGATCTGGGCATTGCTGTCACGCACCCCCTGGCTTAATTTCGATATAGCGTATAATATAAGCTTTATAGGCCTCTATCAGCTGATCGTATAAATAGCTTTACATAGACTACAGCGCTTTGAAATTGACACATTAGAATAACTAGTCCACTAGAAATTAACTGGGGCCTTAGCAGACTTTAGAAAAAAAGTGATGACAAAATACAAAGCTCATTGGAGTCGTTTCTAGAATGAGAAAACTGGTATAGTAATGAAAACTGGTGGAATGTTTTGAGGCGAACATGGCGGCGATAGGATGCGCCCACTGGATTCAGCCGTTTAGTAGCCTACCATCTGATAGCAGACGCCGTCTCCATGTATTCAACCTCCTTGGGCCACAAGCTGCTCTTCAGTACGCCTTCTATTGTTGGACTACTTTTGTTCACTGTATTCTCATAAATTGGTCATTCTGCGGCCCTTTAAAGTATTGTTAACTTTGTAAAAAAAAAAAAAACCTTCTGCGGCTCTCTACGACCTCATGCGAAGCCGCCCCAGGTTTAGTATGTCAATTAATTTTTTTTTTCGCGTTTTCCCTTTAGCACGTTTCATAATTACAATATTTCTAGACAGTGGCGTAACTGGGCTAAGGGGCTGCTCTTACTTTGTCGCCAACTAGGGTCGGAATTTTCATTAATTTTTCGCTTTTGGACATGAGAGTTTAGCAGAATTTTTAGGAGTTCGCGCCAGTCACCTATTCACCTTTCTCAAAAAAGTAGTCCCCTTACTGAATTGTTTGTTTAAATGGACAAGATACACTTCCGGTACCAATTAATGAACGCGAATTTGCGAATAATAAATTTCTGTTGCCTCTGTTCTTTTAATTTTAATCATGAAAATCAAATAATCAAAATTTAATTTATTTTTCAGTGTGATTATTTATTATTATTATCTTAAAAGTTGAAGCTAAAAAGTAGAATGGTTAAAAAAGTAATATCATTGACCATCACCTCATCATAATGAGGTTGTAGTTTCAAACCTTTTACTACCGATTTTTATTTACTATATATCGCACAATATATGCTAACCAAAAATATACTGTTTTACATATGACCCTACATAAGTCCCTACATAAGTCCCTACATATGACCCTACATAAGTCCCTACATTAGTCCCTACATATGACCCTACATTAATCCCTACATAAGTACCTATATAAGTCCCTACATAAGTCCCTACATTAATCCCTACATAAGTACCTATATAAGTCCCTACATAAGTACCTACATAAGTCTCTACATATGACCCTACATAAGTCCCTACATATGACCCTACATAAGTCCCTACATTAATCCCTACATAAGTACCTACATAAGTCTCTACATATGATCCTACATAAGTCCCTACATATGTCCCTATATAACATATGTCTCTACATATGTCCCTACTCATGACCCTACACAAATCTCTACATATGACCCTACATAATTCCCTACATAAGTCCCTACATATGACCCTACACAAGTCCCTACATTAGTCCCTACATATGACCCTACATTAATCCCTACATAAGTACCTATATAAGTCCCTACATAAGTCCCTACATTAATCCCTACATAAGTACCTATATAAGTCCCTACATAAGTACCTACATAAGTCTCTACATATGACCCTACATAAGTCCCTACATATGACCCTACATAAGTCCCTACATATGACCCTACATAAGTCCCTACATTAATCCCTACATAAGTACCTATATAAGTCCCTACATAAGTACCTACATAAGTCTCTACATATGATCCTACATAAGTCCCTACATATGTCCCTATATAACATATGTCTCTACATATGTCCCTACTCATGACCCTACACAAATCTCTACATATGACCCTACATAAGTCCCTACATAAGTCCCTACATATGACCCTACACAAGTCCCTACATTAGTCCCTACATATGACCCTACATTAATCCCTACATAAGTACCTATATAAGTCCCTACATAAGTCCCTACATTAATCCCTACATAAGTACCTATATAAGTCCCTACATAAGTACCTACATAAGTCTCTACATATGACCCTACATAAGTCCCTACATATGACCCTACATAAGTCCCTACATATGACCCTACATAAGTCCCTACATTAATCCCTACATAAGTACCTATATAAGTCCCTACATAAGTACCTACATAAGTCTCTACATATGATCCTACATAAGTCCCTACATATGTCCCTATATAACATATGTCTCTACATATGTCCCTACTCATGACCCTACACAAATCTCTACATATGACCCTACATAAGTCTCTACATAAGTCCCTACATAAGTCCCTATATAAGTCACTACATAAGTCCCTATATAAGTCTCCACATACGTCACTACATAAGTTCCTACATAAGTCTCTACATATGACCCTACATAAGTCTCCACATACGTCACTACATAAGTTCCTACATAAGTCTCTACATATGACCCTCCATAAGTCTCCACATACGTCACTACATAAGTTCCTACATAAGTCTCTACATATGACCCTCCATAAGTACCTACATAAGTCCCTACTTAAGTCCCTACATAAGTACCTACATAAGCCTATACATAAGTACCTACATAAGTCTCTACATAATCTGATATCGGGACATTTTGTGACTTTAAAAACTTGTCAACGTCAAAAAAATTAAATTTTGGTAATAAATTTAAATTCATTATATCTTAGATTAGATGAAAATGTAGAAAAAATAATCGAGAATTAATAGAATTTATCGAGATAAGTATTAATCAAGTATTTAAATATCAATAACACAAAGCGACCGGAGCCCATTATGATCTTTTCACAAAGACGGCTGACGCGCAGGAATACATGTGAGAAAGGTCCATAACAATGTCTCTAACACTTGTCTCTATCAAGGGGGTACAACCCAAACATATGGACAGAGTCGCTGCAATAAATGAGTTATCTTTTGGTGGTTGTGTGTGATAGTAGCCTCAGTGGATAGAAATAGTCCGAAGTACTCCGAAGCCCAAGATTAGCTTGCAGCAGCCATACATATTGTATTTAAGCCCAAGATTATTTTACTGTAATGAAACATTTGAAAACAAAACTAAGTGATAAATTATTCATCGAGGTCTGGGTTTTGTTTGAGCCACAGAGATCTGTAAGGAAGAAAGTTAAACCCTACAATATTTTGTAGACTGCTACCCGCTCTCCCATCTCACTGGGCCCACCCGACTGTTTATTTCATCCAGTCCGCGACCGCCACGTGTTTCAGACTGAAACACAGCACTATACTTTTATGGTATTACGTCTAAATTTAATTTACGTTATTTCACGTACACACACACACACACCATCCATCTGATCTTGGTCCGGCCCACCACTCTAGATTACCAGCCCAATATGTACACACACACACACACACCATCCATCTGATCTTGGTGTGGCCCACCACTCTAAATTACCAGCCCAATATGTACACACACACACACACACACCATCCATCTGATCTTGGTCCGGCCCACCACACTAGATTACCAGCCCAATATGTACACACACACACACACACCATCCATCTGATCTTGGTGTGGCCCACCACTCTAAATTACCAGCCCAATATGTACACACACACACACACCATCCATCTGATCTTGGTGTGGCCCACCACTCTAGATTACCAGCCCAATATGTACACACACACACCATCCATCTGATCTTCGTCCGGCCCACCACTCTAGATTACCAGCCCAATATGTACACACACGCACACACACACCATCCATCTGATCTTGGTGTGGCCCACCACACTAGATTACCAGCCCAGTATGTACACACACACACCATCCATCTGATCTTCGTCCGGCCCGCCACTCTAGATTACCAGCCCAATGTGGCCCGCAACTCAACATGTCTGCCCACCCCACCCCACTGCCCTATGATAACGTATAACTGTATAATACAGAAGTCGGTAATAGCAACCAGATTAACACTGGATTCTCCTGTATCCATATTTTCGTCATCAAATCGCTTTCGTTGAGTTTTTTTGTGATCAGTATTGGGCGGAAGGGTTGGGGGGGGGGGATATGAACTAGTGTTGTTTTAGTCCCAGGTCATATTTTAGTTTCAGTTTTTATTTCGTTTTTTCTGTAATAATTTTAGTTTTCGTCTAGTTTTAGTCTTGCTTCTAATTTTAGTTTTAGTTTTAGTTCTCGTTGACGAAAAGTCAACATTTTCGTTAACGAAGTTTTTAGTTTTAGTTTTCGTCAATGAAAGCAACACTATATTTTAGTTTCAGTTTTTATTTCGTTTTTTCTGTAATAATTTCAGTTTTCGTCTAGTTTTAGTCTTGCTGCTAATTTAAGTTTTAGTTCTCGTTGACGAAAAGTCAACATTTTCGTCAACGAAGGTTTTAGTTTTAGTTTTCGTCAACGAAAACAACACTAATATGAACCTCGAGTTTTTTTAGCATGTGGATTTTTTTGGTATCTTTGGCCAGACCTTCATTGTTTTAAACTTGCTGACTGTATCATGAGGAGACGGATGATTGTGCGATAAAGCGCTCGACTGTCGACCTGGGGATCCCTGGTTCGATGTCCGGTGAGGATCAATGGATGTCCAATGGAAGTTTCAGGTAAATGATGAAAGTCCTATGGTGCATCCACTATCGGCTTTTGATGGAATGAAAAAAGGGTGGCATAAAAACCGTCCCATGAGTGGTTTATAGGATCTAAGATATTTCATCTCATCCTTACAGGGATATCATACAGATTGAATCGAACTATTTTAAGATGGTGCGCAACTCAGTTTCTGACTCCTATATACCAAGCCGTTCTTGTGTATAAGTAAACTTAGCAGTAGCCTAGGGCAACCACGAATAAAGACGCCCCTGTCGGGACTTTTATCATAACGTGACCCAGTAGAATTTTTTAATTGAATATTACCCATCTTACTATCATACTAATCAAGACGTGTTTACTATTTATAAGAGAAATTCTGTTAGCGAGTTTTTCATTCTGGTAGGCCTATATTGCTAACATTCTGGTAGACCTATATCGCTAACTTTCTGGTATGCCTATATCGCTAACGTTGGCATAATAAGCAAGTCATTTTAATTTACGAAAGAGGTTTAATGAATTATAACATATTTATTAAGCATTAGCATATATGTCTATTGAATTAGTTATTGAGACCAGTTTATGGACATGTATCAATCACGTCAATGATGCGAATTGTTTTCTTTTTATTTAACAACAATGTCTAACCTTTTTTTCGTACCATAGTTTCCGAACTAATGAAGTATGTCAACCCCTCTTCCCTCCCTCCCTGTCATATTTTGCTTCACTTCGCCCACACGTAAGTCTGTTTACCCTACCATCCATTTCCCATTCCAAAAAAAATACACACGTCATTTATATCTCAAATGTAACTTTTCTTTCATAAAATAATAGTATTGCCAGAAAGTTGTCGCTCACTTATTATTAACGCGTTTTTTTTTTCTTTATTACCCCCCCCCCTTTCCCCACCAAGTCACATTAAAGATGTCCCAAAAACATGTTGACACCGGTTCCATTGTTTCAAACTAGGAGCACGCGTCAGAAATGACAACCACAGTCACCCTAGGGGGCCGCGGCCCACCACTTTGAGAAGCACTGGTCTAGACCAGTGATGCTAAAATACTGGCCCGCGGGCCAAATTTGACCCTTTATGATAATTTTTTGCCCCCCCCCCCCCACAAGTTTAAAAAAAATAACATCTCATTATATACATAGCTATATAAAAATTATATTTTTGGCCCTCCAAATGTTTTTGGCTGACAAATAATGGCCCTCAGTAACAAAAAAGGTTTAGCATCACTGGTCTAGACTATGTCTAGACATTGATTTCGAGTGTCATGATACTGTTAGTGCAGCTAATGCAAGACGCTGTATTTTCAAATGCGATAAAAAATTGGGCGCAAAAAATGGTAATACAAAATTTCTAACATCTCGTTATTTTGACCTAATTATAACAGAGTTCACCAAACACTTGTCGTTCTTTTACCTCCATCAGTACACTACAGTACCTCCACCAATACACTACAATACCTCCACCAATACACTACAGTATATAATGTTAACTAGTGAATGAAACTCTTTTCTTTTTATATCGACCGGGAAGGGAACAGGAGGTTCACTTCTCGAAGGGCTATATAACAAAACATCTTCATTTTATATTACAATTGGGGCTTTTATCGACGTACCTAGGGGTGAGGGTGTGTGGAAATTATGACAGGGTGGGGGTGGTAGATCTACTTAATAAGTGAACGGACGTTAACTGCAAATTGTTGCGTGAAATTCCGTTATTTATCGATTTGGTGAACTTTCAGCATTTCGGTCAAATTAACGCATTTAGGTGTTGCGTTAAAAATTTTAATCGCAAATTTTTTTTGACGCGTTAATCGCAAATTAACGCAGTTTAATCAGCAGCCCTAGTTTTCTTCGCTGAGTAAATCTCTCAGCAAAAAAAACTATAATTTACTTAATTTTTCCTATTGTGTTTCGTACAGCATTCACATTGTTTAAATCTTTCACGACAAGATTTAATTTATGTGAACTGCAATGTACAATTGCTGCTTTTGGGTCTTTTTTTCGAATTATTGCTTGGACTGCTCCTTCTTTACTTGCCATAGTAGAACATCCGTCTTATCCTTGACCAACAAAATTTGTCATATCTAAACAGGCCCGTAGTGTGCGGGGGGAGGGGCAGGGAAGCCTGGCCCTGCCTGCGTTTTGTCTGGCCCCTCTGCTTGTTTGCTTTACTAAGTAAAATTTATTTCCTGTCCCCCCCCCCGCTATAGCTTGGCCCCTGCTGTAGAATTTTCACGCTACGGGGCTGTATCTTATCCAAATTCTAATGAATTTGTAATTATGGTGTTCTTTGACAAATCTAACATCAAGTGACATCTGCTCAACGCCTGAAATTGTATTGTCTCGTCGGCAAGTATAGAAATTGCAACTGAATTATTTGCTTCACGAACAATGTCTTCACGCAAGAGAGACCCACAAATTTCGATCACAGTATTTTTTGTAGTTTCCGACAGGCCCACCGACAGAAATTTCGGGCCCCTGTGCAGGGCTGTCACGGGCCTCTCGTGCTGATAATAATATTTTCAAAAGTTGATTGGCTAGCTCAGTCCGGGCCCTTAAAACTCGCCATAAAACTCGCCGGGCCCCTGGGCATTTGCCCCCTGCCGCCCCCCCCTCTTGGCGGTTGCCGAGATATACTTAGCACTACAAGAACCAATTGACAAATGATTACCTAGAACTTCATCTCCAGATTCAACACGAAACTCTAACAGGTCGTGAAAAATACCAGAATGTGATTCTTTTCCACGAAATGCCAAATCATGCATTCCGCAAAAAAAAAAAGATTTTAGAAATGGAGGAATCCAGTTTGTTGCAATTTTCTTGAATTTGTCTTCTGAATGATGAGTCCAACTGCTCATCTATAGAAACTGCTTTGGCTACCAATAGTGCAATAAAATAGCTTGAATCCTTAATAAGAGTCTTTGTGCCATGTGCTTTGCATGTGTCTACGTGCATCTTCGTTGAAATCTTTTCATTGTGTGCATGGTTTGATGACAAATGCTCCCTGAACTCATGGAATTACTTTTTGCGAAAACAACACGCACGATTGGCAAAAGCCACCTTTTAACATTTGCAAGTATACAACCCGCGATGAATAGTTTGATAACCAAGCATATCTAAGGCCTCTGTTTCCACCACTGTCAGCTCTAAAAATCATATTTTTATCAGGGGTCGAACAGTCAAGGATCAGCAGCAATTTCAACTCGTTTGAAAGGTCGTATGTCAAGACACACCTTCCAATATTCAATTTAGAAAATGAAGAAGTGACAGCGACAATCAAATTAGAAATAGTTTCTTCAGTTGTGTCTGGCTGTTGAACTTGTACTGTTGTCCTCAATGCATGTGATAATTCAGATACTGCAAATGCCCTAAAATCTTCTAATAACGGCTTTTCGGAATCCCGCGATTGCTCAACTTTTCGTTTTATTGAGCCTGTACATTTATTTTCTGATATCCATCTTTTCATATTAATTTAGGATAAATTTAAAAATTCACTCAGTGGCAGACGATTATAAACTAACAAGAGCTGCCAGATTATAAAAAAAAACCTGAATGATAGTGAATGTCAAAAAATTTCGAAGGACAAATCAAGATACAGAAGGCCAAATTAAACAAGAAAAAATTAAAATCGGAACATGCTTGTAGTCAAAATGTTTGAATTTTCATATACATTTATTTATGTCAAAATAAATAATTATGGTATACTTAACTTGGATTTAATTGAGAAATAAACCTGTATGGCATTGTGAGTTAAAATAAAAAACGTATTTTTTGCCCCCCCCCCCTGTGGAAAAATTCCTAGCGACGCCCATGTGCACAAGTGACAAAACGTTGGCCTAAAATACAACAACATAATGTGACAAATGTCGCTTCTTCTTAACGTTGACTATCGGATAATATGGTAAAAATGTAG
>JAGDYQ010000026.1:1203175-1220919 GCA_021962125.1 Bulinus truncatus
ATGTTATATATTGTATCACTCTGATGACGCACAGACCACACCAATTATGTGTACTAAAATATAAGTTTAAATTCTTTTATATCTAAAAGTGGTTTTAATTAGTTTACTTATTTTTAAAGATTATTTATTTAAAAAAAACAATAATTCTTTTTCTTTTTAATAATCTTAGTTGGCAACATCTCAAACAAAAATATTATAACATGCTTTTTTATAAAATAAAAAAAAAATACATTATTTCTATGTAACAAAAAAAACATTTAGTTTTATTTAAAAATTTTAATTGCCCTGATAATTAAATCAGGGGAGGGTACTTAAACAAAACAACTTTTTTTTGTCTTTGCGAACAGCTTACGCATATATTTTAAATCCCATCAAGAATCAATTCTTATCTCTTGGAGATGAACGTATGACTGTGATAATACGGTGAACTCATCTCTATATTACTCCATCGTAGCTTGTCCAGCTATGGCAGGAGTTGTTAAAACCAACCAAGTCCGGGAGTATATGAGATGTGTATACTTTACCACGTAAATCATGCACATTTCTCTCTTCTCTAACTTATTCTTACACTATAAAGAAACAATTAAACAAGGGCTTAGTCACTGTAAGTACACAATGACTAAGTAAATGGCTTAGTCACTGTAAGTACACAATGACTAAGTAAATACGACTCGATAAATGACAGTACCTGGGGACCTCAGGTTACGAACATATATCGGTCCAGAACTCGGTTCGTCATCCGAAATGTTCGTAACCCAACCATTGAAATTAACGCAATAAACACAATCCTTTTCAAGATGAAAGTACATCTTTTAAATAGTATTTTTTTTCTTACATCCGGTCGATTACCTGACGAAAGTCTAAGAATAATACGTGTACTTTACGAGTTGAATTAAGGGGAAGAGCAAAACTAAATACATCACATGTAAAATTTAAAAATGGTGATTATCTCTCTTACCTAGAAAACAATTATTGGAACTTATCCCCTCCCCCCCCCTCCTTTTTTCCCGCTATTCTGGAGTTTCTTATTATGTTTCTGGGCAGCCGACTGACTATCTTTCTGCAACAAAGAAACTATCAAGGGAGATTCTAATAAAATAATTGCGATTTTGGGCACTGCGTTAAATCGAAAGTAAAGAATTAATACAACAGTATTCCAGTTAAAAAATACAATCATAAAAAAATCGGATCTGCCCGAAACCAAAAATAACATAGCCTACCGATCAAGCCTAAGGGAATATAACTCTATGCAAAGGTTTTGCAGGGTACAGCTAGTCTTTTAATAGTAGGGCCGTCGCTTTATCATTTACCTGGTTTACTCCCCCTGTTAATAGCAAAAAGTTTGTTTGGATAATGATTCACTATAAACTTAGAAAGTCTTCTAGCTCTCCCCACTTGCTTCAAACTTCCTCAAACCAGGTAGTTGAAACTTTTACTGATTCCTCATCATCTGATGACTGTTCCTCCTCATCCTCTCATGACTGCTCCTCCTCATCATCTAATGACTGTTCCTCCTAGTTATCTGATGGCTGCTCCTTGAAATCTTTCTCTCGCCTTCGTTCGTAACCCGAGTCACTGTTCGTTACTTAAGACAATATAATTAAAAAAAAACATTGTTGTTTGTAACCTATTATCTTTGTGACCTGGCGCGTTCGTAACCCGAGGCTTCACTGTATTAATTTTATAAACAGAGGGAGAAAAAAAAAACCTGTTCTACTATTGACTTATAAAAAAAATGTGAACGAAATGCCAATGTATCACTTGTAGTGAACTGTCACCCGTGAATGTCACTTTCAGCCATTACCAAG
Source organism: Bulinus truncatus (assembly GCA_021962125.1). Taxonomy (NCBI): domain Eukaryota; kingdom Metazoa; phylum Mollusca; class Gastropoda; family Planorbidae; genus Bulinus; species Bulinus truncatus. The sequence continues at coordinate 1,204,984 of JAGDYQ010000026.1, forward strand.
CCTGCTCAGCCAGCTATAAATAATTTTCTAAAATAGAACAAAGTCAAATCGTCTATATGCATGTTCAAATGTATAGTTATATTTAGTTATACGCCCATACTTTACGTTTTACATACACATAAACTATTAGTTTTATTTGTGGTTAGGTACTAGTATCCGATGAGTGAGCTGTTTTACATTGAAATTCAAGCAGTCAGAGAAAAATCTTTGTTTTTAAGTGTGTGAAGTATGAGTGTAAGGATGAGATGCAATCTCTTAGATCCTATAAAGTATAAACCACTACTTGGACTGTTTTTATGGTGCCCTTCATTCATCCCCACTAAAAGCCGATAGTGCAATGGCCATGGAGGCACCACAGGCGCTTTACCACACGACCATCGCATCCGATAAGTAACAATGTAAATTTCATGGGAGATATTACCTTCTTGTATAAGTTTACGTATTTAGTTGAAATCTAAGTGTAAAATTTGGAATGTCTTTTAGATAAAGTTTGAGCTTGGCAGATATATAATTAAAATGGATAATTTAATTTATAAAGAATAAAATTTACTATGAGAGGTGAAGGCTATATATCAAATAATGGTCTCAGTACAAGTTGTTTTTAAAATATTCATTGGGTTTGTCAATTTTTATTGTATGTTTTGATTTATCCTATTCACAAACTTGACTAATATAAAGTGACGTTTAGTAGAACGTCAAAGATCACTAAGCTAATAATTGTTATTAATGTTAAGTCTTTACAAAAAAATCACATGAGTGTTTGTTATGAATTATATTATTGAAATGTTAATTAAAAAAATGTGCCATATATATTGCAATTTTTTTTGTATACTAACTATATATGAAATATTTTATTCAGTGTATATAATCATTATACATTTCAAACTGATGTTTTATTGAACAACACATTTATCACAAATAAAATAAATGTTATTTTTATGTAATAAAACAAAGAAAACTGACCTGGGAATTTGTATTTTGTTATTGACTTTCTAGATAATCTCAATGTACATATCAATTATTGATTGAACAATATATTACAATAATTCTTATAAACCTTGGTCGAAGGTAGGAAAACTTTCAGAAATTATTTGTACCGGACTACTAAGTTAATGCATTTATTACGTTGGCTCTCATGTTAGCTGTCTTGTTATCTCTCATCTTGGCTCTCATGTTAGCTGTCTTGTTGTCTTTCATCTTGGCTCTCATGTTAGCTGTCTTGTTATCTCTCATCTTGGCTCTCATGTTAGCTGTCTTGTTATCTCTCATCTTGGCTCTCATGTTAGCTGTCTTGTTACCTCTCATCTTGGCTCTCATGTTAGCTGTCTTGTTAGCTCTCATCTTGGTTCTCATGTTGGCTCTCATGTTAGTTCTCTTGTTAGTTTTCATGTTGGCTATACTCTTGGCTCTCATGTTGGCTCTCATGTTAGCTCTCTTGTTAGCTCCCATGTTGCTCTCATGTTGGCTCTCATGTTAGCTCTCTTGTTAGCTCCCATGTTGCTCTCATGTTGCTCTCATGTTGGCTCTCATGTTAGCTCTATTGTTAGCTCCCATGTTGCTCTCATGTTAGCTCTATTGTTAGCTCCCATGTTGCTCTCATGTTAGCTCTATTGTTAGCTCCCATGTTGCTCTCATGTTGGCTCTCTTGTAAGCTCCCATGTTAGCTCTCTTGTTAGCTCCCATGTTGCTCTCATGTTAGCTCTCTTGTTAGCTCCCATGTTGCTCTCATATTGGCTCTCATGTTGGTGTTCGTTTGAAGAGATAGTGCACATAATAAGCCCTCATGCACATCGTCCTGATAAAGATGTTTCACAGGAACAAGTTGTATTGCCTTATTGTTGATATCTGTAGATTTGTCAACCTGGAGTGCGTACAATTGTGTCTGAATGTATTCAGCCTTTCCTCAATGCGCATAGTCACAGTAAAAAGTAAAGTAATTCCCTTCTTGGCCCTAACGGGCCGAATGGGGCAGATGAAGTGTAGAATCCATCTGTTTCCACAACCTCGGCATATAAAGGGATTGTGTGGTCAGCACAACGCCCATCTACCTTTACTTCCCCAACTTAAGTCAGGTACCCACTTAAAGCTGGGTGGACTTGTGGGGCGACTTTGCACCGTATTTCACCTTGAAAAATTTTGGGCCTCACCAAGGATCGAGCCTAGGACTCTCAGGTCGGCAGTCGAGTATCTACACCACTCGGCCATCCGTCCCACCGGACTGAGGGTTGGGGACCACTATATTAGACCAAACAGATGCAGTCTATGCCTTACAATTATAAAAAATGTATTCCATTTTTAAAAATTGTCTACAATATTTTATCTCTAGCCAAGTTCACTTAATTGAATCTCGAAAACAGCTCACTTGATTTCATCTCTATGACGCCCATTATAAATATATATTTATTATAAAAAAATTACATATTATATCGAAACAATTCAAACATTTTTACACAAAAACCCAATCTTATAAAGGTATGTAAAGGTGGGATCGATGGCCGAGTGGTGTAGATACTCGATTGTCGACCTGAGAGTCGATCCTCGGTGAGACCCATGACATTTTTCCAGGTGTTATTTGGTGCAAAGTCGTCCCACAAGTCCACCCAGCTTTAAATGGGTACCTGACGTAAGTCGGGGAAGTAAAGCAGCTGGGCGTTGTGCTAACCACACAATTCCTTAATATGCCGAGGTTATAGAAACATATGAATTCTACACTTCATCTGCCCCGATGGCCCAGGAGGAACTTATATAAATATTAAGAGCTAGTTGAGTTATCTAAAAACACAATGGTTTTGAATATTTATCAATATAAATTATAATCCCAAAAACTATTTTTTTTGTAAAAGATTAGTTTGTGTTTGAACCAAATTTACAAGGAACTAACTTAACCAATGTCAATAAATATAACAACAACAAAAATAGAAATAAAATCAATAAATAAACAGCAAGCGTGTACAAAAGCAAACAATGGCAAGTGACCGAGGAATGGGTATTCAAATTTTGTTGGTGGTAAAAAAAAACAACAAAAGCTACCATGGCCTATATATTCAACACAGAAACATGAGAAGTAGTCCTTCTGGAGTTGAATTGATAAAGTGTCATTCACATGTCACAATACTCGGGATTGTATGCAAATTGTTACAATTTTTTAATATATAATGTGTTCTCCCCCCCCCACACTCTCTCCCCTTACATGGCTTTTTAAATATATGATATATAAAAGAAGATAAAGGAAGGTGTGTCAATAGTCTTTGTGTAATACCAAAAGAAATAACAAACAAATGAGTATCATTTGAATAATTTATTGCATAGGACCGGTGAGCTTTCGGAGCTGGTGCAGGAGAGAAGGTACCCCGAAAGGTAAAAAACATCTAGCATTATTTTTTTTATGACCTCCCCTCTCCATACTTCCCTCGCTGCTCCAATGTTTATAAGGCCCCCGACTTACCTTAACTATGTTTCATAAAGCGGTTAGAGTTCCGATACCTTTGGTGTCTAGTGCTGTAGAACTGTCACTGCACATTGGCATTCTTGGTTAACAAGTGAGATGAGTATACTATTAGCACCGATCTATCTATCTATCTATCTATCTATCTATCTATCTATCTATCTATCTATCTATCTATCTATCTATCTATCTATCTATCTATCTATCTATCTATCTATCTATCTATCTATCTATCTATCTATCTATCTATCTATCTATCTATCTATCTATCTATCTATCTATCTATCTATCTATCTATCTATCTATCTATCTATCTATCTATCTATCTATCTATCTATCTATCTATCTATCTATCTATCTATCTATCTATCTATCTATCTATCTATCTATCTATCTATCTATCTATCTATCTATCTATCTATCTATCTATCTATCTATCTATCTATATATATATATATCTGTTAATTATTACATGATGTATTCAATGTGAAGGTTTAGTCCACTGGTTAATTTGTCAAGTTGGAGTTTTGTCCACTCAGTGTTTTGCCCACTGGGAGTTTGGACCACTGAGTGTTTTGTCAAGTTGGAGTTTTGTCCACTGGGTGTTTTGTCAACTGGGAGTTTGGACCACTGGGAGTTTTGACCACTGAGTGTTTTGTCGACTTAGAGTTTGGACCATTGGGAGTTTTGTTCTGATCCCTTATTCACACTTTAGACGGAGCTGCAATGTTCATGGATGCGGATAGTTCTAGTTTTTGACATGTTTCGTCTATACTTAGAGGCAAGTTGAATATTTATGTCATCATACAATAGTTTTTTTTAATGCGCAATAATCCCCATGAAGAAATTTTCAACAGAAAGAGCCATTGATGTCAAATATTACATTTAGCACATTAAAAATCAAACAAACAAAACAAAAATCTTTGCCTAAGTCCGAATATTAAAACGAAAAAAAAAATTCAGACCCGCCCACCTGTGGGATGTTTCTCTACTGTTGTTGTCCTACGGTCCGGATCAATGAGTTAGTACAAATACTAATATAATTAGTTCCGAGTATTACCAAAAAAATCACCCAAATGAGCATATATGAAAAGTGAAAGGATAAAATAAAAGTTTGAATCTCGGAATATACTTTGTAAATGAATGATTGTCTAATTGGTATTAAAATGAGTTCTTTTTAAATTTATCTATAAACATTAGACAGTTTACTCTATTCAATCGTATTATTATTATAAAATGTGGCTGTTTTAAAAATAGAATAAAAATGAGGGATATTTTCGCGCTGCATTTTTTCTTCAGTTAGTACGGTAATTTCCTGACTTGCCAACTCTCAGATGTACAGCCAAGCAAAAAAAAAAACATATCCATAATCAGGAAGATTAAAAAAAAACAGTTATAAAGTTTCATTAGAATTTAAGGGCCATCAGAGAAGATAAAGTGTAGAAATCATCTGTGTAGCTAGCACTAAGCCCGGCCGCGTTTACTGACATAACTAAAGGCTGGTACCCTTTGGGTACTTTCCCCTGGACCTGAGCAAAATTATTCCCATGGTTCTCATTGAGGATTACTCTTAGAGCCATCAGGTCGAAAGTTGAGTGCTCTCTCTACACGGCTCGATGAATGTCCCCGGTTTGAGCATTGCAGAAAAGATTTCTTTTAAATAGCTCTAACATTTTTCAAATTTTTGTTTAATTTGACATACCCATTAAAATGGGCTAAACATTCGACAGTTTATTGGGATAAAAAATAAATATATACAAATGAAACCCGACACACCAACATCGAATTGTTTAATGATGGTCCATTAATGTCTGTTTGTTAAGACGAACATGGACATTTTCAATGTTCTCATCATCACCTAAAGCAACGTATACAAAAACATTACAAATCCCAGTTTGTCGGCGATTTTAAAATAATTGTCTTATTCCAATTATTACTTACATCATTTAGTTGTCAATATTTCAAGCATATAAATATCTAGGGTCTCTAAAAATCTAGGGGTTATGAGGCAGATTATGTCACCTAAAGCCCACTTTATCTCTCTACCCCTCTCTCCCTCTCCCTATATATAATTCATAAAGTGATAGGGCAGCCCAAGTCTCGAAGACCAAATAATTTTTGGTATGTCTTCCTCTTGCGGTTTACATGACGACATGTTCACATCATCACTAAATATCAATGTTACAATCATAGATATATTGAAAGTTTTACACACATTTATGCATTGTGTGTCAGTGTTACAATCATAGATATATTGAAAGTATTACACACATTTATGCATTGTGTGTCAGTGTTACAATCATAGATATATTGAAAGTATTACACACATTTATGCATTGTGTGTCAGGGGTACATAGTGACATTTCAAGCTATCTCATATCAATTCATTGTAAATGTCTCTATCACACCCACCCCCCTCTGTGGACAAAATATACGTCAGATTATCGATCTTATGTAAAATATCAGATCTTAAAATCAATCGTTTAAAATGTCATTATAGTCAAACATTTAAACAAATAAATATATAATTTGAAATGAAAACATGTCATTGAAACTTTTGGTGTATGTCGAGGCTAGAAGTAAATATTTTTTTTTTATCAGACAACATGGAGTGATAGTCTCTAACTGTAAATAAACGGGCTTATGGCAGATGTGAATATTTGAAATTAGGGCGTGTTGTTTGATTTCGGTCAAAGAGGGTGCATGGTAATGCATTGATAAGTTTGCATGTAGGTTATCATGATATTTAAATGGACAACGGTCATTGTATAGTGTAGTAAGAATAGAATGTGTGGCGCGATTTGATTTTCACGTGACATAGTGTTAAAACTAATGTCATGCTTACAGGTCAGTAAAAGATTAAGTCCTGCGTATGGTCCGTCCATTGAACAGCTGTTGACTGATGATTAAGAAATTTGAGTTGACTGCGAGGGATGGTTTGGATGCAAGACCATAGACAACGAATTTTTTTGAATGACTTAATCAGTTGTTGAGAAAAGTGTACTCTATGAAAAGCTTTTGAGTTATATTCTATGAATTATATATGACTAGCTGTACCCTGCAAAAACTTTTGCATAGAGTTATATCCTCTTAGGCTTATCTGTAGGTTGGTTATTTTTTGGTTTCGGGCAGATCCGATTTTTTTCATGATTGTACTTTAAACTGGAATACTGTTATATTAATTGTTTACTTTCGATTTAACGCAGAACCCACACCGCTGTTATTTATATTATTCTTTTGTATTTATTTTATTTGTGAAGGTTCGGTGAAATACTCTTCAGGTCACAATGAGCTCTTGTTTGAATATCTGCTGAATGTCGCCATTGTCACGTCTATCTAGGGCCGTCTATTCCTTCTGTCGCAGTTGGCACTATGCCTAGCCAACCCCCACCTCCACCACCCCCCACCCCAAACCCCTCTCTCCACGAACGTCCAGGAGTCAACAAAGATCTAACAATAAAATTTCATATAGGAATGTACTTTAATATAGCACAATGAGGTGTTAGATACAAGCCTTCAAAGAGGACGGATGGTCGTGCTGTAAAGAGTTCGACTATTAACCTGAGGGTCCCTGGTTCGATCTTTCGAGAGGACCAATGGATATTTCAGGTCATGATAAAAGTTCTCGCTATATCTCCCGTGGTGTTTTCATGGTCATTGCACTATCGGCTATGGTGGGGATGACAGAAGGGCACCATAAAAACAGTCCCACTACTGCATCTAACAGATTTCCTCTCATCCTTACAAGGACTTCACACACACACACACACACACACACACACACAAGCCTTCATATAAATGGCTTGAGTGGATTTAGTATAGTTATCAAGACGAGAGTGAATTAATTTATAGCCAACTTTACTACATCATTTGGCAGACCACAATATGGCCTCGCATCTACGCACAATACGGCCTCGCATATACCCACAATACGGCCATGCATCTACCCACAATATGGCCTCGCATCTAACCACAATACGGCCTCGCATCTACCCACAATATGGCCTTGCATCTACCTACAATACGGCCTCGCATCTACCCACAATACGGCCTCGCATCAACCCACAATACGGCCATGCATCTACCCACAATATGGCCTCGCATCTACCCACAATATGGCCTCGCATCTACCTACAATACGGCCTTGCATGTACCCACAATACGGCCATGCATCTACCCACAATATGGCCTCGCATCTACCCACAATATGGCCTCGCATCTACCTACAATACGGCCTCGCATCTACCCACAATACGGCCTCGCATCAACCCACAATACGGCCATGCATCTACCCACAATATGGCCTCGCATCTACCCAAAATACGGCCATGCATTTACCCAAAATATGGCCTCGCATCTACCCACAACACGGCCTCGCATCTACCCACAATACAGCCATGCATCTACCCAAAATATGGCCTCGCATCTACCCACTATACGGCGATGCATCTACCCACAATATGGCCTCGCATCTACCCACAATACGGCCTCGCATCTACCCACAATACGGCCTCGCATCTACCCACAATATGGCCTCGCATCTACCCTCAATACGGCCATGCATCTACCCACAATATGGCCTCGCATCTACCCACAATATGGCCTCGCATCTACCCACAATACGGCCATGCATCTACCCACAATACGGCCATGAATCTACCCACAATATGGCCTCGCATCTACCCACAATACGGCCTCGCATCTACCCACAATATAGCCTCGCATCTACCCACAATACGGCCTCGCATCTACCCACAATATGGCCTCGCATCTACCTACAATACGGCCTCGCATCTACCCACAATACGGCCTCGCATCTACCCACAATATGGCCTCGCATCTACCCTCAATACGGCCATGCATCTACCCACAATATGGCCTCGCATTTACCCACAATATGGCCTCGCATCTACCCACAATAAGGCCATGCATCTACCCAAAATATGGCCTCGCATCTACCCACAATACGGCCTCGCATCTACCCACAATACGGCCATGCATCTACCTAAAATACGGCCTCGCATCTACCCACAATATGGCCTCGCATCTACCTACAATACGGCCTCGCATCTACCCACAATACGGCCTCGCAACTACCCACAATATGGCCATGCATCTACCCACAATATGGCCTCGCATCTACCCACAATACGGCCTCGCATCTACCCACAATATGGCCTCGCATCTACCTACAATACGGCCTCGCATCTACCCACAATATGGCCTCGCATCTACCTACCATACGGCCTCGCATCTACCCACAATACGGCCTCGCATCTACCCACAATTCGGCCATGCATCTACCCACAATATGGCCTCGCATCTACGCACAATACGGCCATGCATCTACCCACAATACGGCCTCGCATCTACCCACAATACGGGCATGCATCTACCCACAATATGGCCTCGCATCTACCCACAATACGGGCATGCATCTACCCACAATACGGCCTCGCATTTACCCACAATACGGCCTCGCATCTACCCACAATACGGCCTCGCAACTACCTACTAAATGGCCTCGCATCTACCCACAATATGGCCTCGCATCTACCTACAATACGGCCTCGCATCTACCCACAATACGGCCTCGCATCTACCCATAATACGGCCATGCATCTACCCACAATAAGGCCTCGCATCTACCCACAATACGGCCATGCATCTACCCACAATATGGCCTCGCATCTACCCACAATACGGCCATGCATTTTTACACAATATGGCCTCGCATCTACTCAAAATTCGGCCTCGCATCTACCCACAATATGGCCTCGCATCTACCTACTAAATGGCCTCGCATCTACCCACAATATGGCCTCGCATCTATCTACAATACGGCCTCGCATCTACCCACAATACGACCTCGCATCTACCCACAATACGGCCATGCATCTACCCACAATACGGCCATGCATCTACCCACAATACGGCCTCGCATCTACCCACAATACGGCCATGCATCTACCCACAATATGGCCTAACATCTTCCCACAATACGGCCATGCATCTACCCACAATATGGCCTCGCATCTACCCACATTACGGCCATGCATCTACCTTTAATATGGCCTCGCATCTACCCACAATATGGCCTGGCATCTACCTACAATAGGCCTCGCATCTACCCACAATATGGCCTCGCATCTACCCACAATATGGCCTCGCATCTACCCACAATACGGCCTCGCATCTACCCACAATACGGCCTCGCATCTACCCACAATATGGCCTCGCATCTACCCACAATACGGCCATGCATCTACCCACAATATGGCCTCGCATCTACCCACAATACGGCCATGCATCTACCCACAATACGGCCATGAATCTACCCACAATATGGCCTCGCATCTACCCACAATACGGCCTCGCATCTACCCACAATATGGCCTCGCATCTACCCACAATACGGCCTCGCATCTACCCACAATATGGCCTCGCATCTACCTACAATACGGCCTCGCATCTACCCACAATACGGCCTCGCATCTACCCACAATATGGCCTCGCATCTACCCTCAATACGGCCATGCATCTACCCACAATATGGCCTCGCATTTACCCACAATATGGCCTCGCATCTACCCACAATAAGGCCATGCATCTACCCATAATATGGCCTCGCATCTACCCACAATACGGCCTCGCATCTACCCACAATACGGCCATGCATCTACCTAAAATACGGCCTCGCATCTACCCACAATATGGCCTCGCATCTACCTACAATACGGCCTCGCATCTACCCACAATACGGCCTCGCATCTACCCACAATATGGCCATGCATCTACCCACAATATGGCCTCGCATCTACCCACAATACGGCCTCGCATCTACCCACAATATGGCCTCGCATCTACCTACAATACGGCCTCGCATCTACCCACAATATGGCCTCGCATCTACCTACCATACGGCCTCGCATCTACCCACAATACGGCCTCGCATCTACCCACAGTTCGGCCATGCATCTACCCACAATATGGCCTCGCATCTACGCACAATACGGCCATGCATCTACCCACAATACGGCCTCGCATCTACCCACAATACGGGCATGCATCTACCCACAATATGGCCTCGCATCTACCCACAATACGGGCATGCATCTACCCACAATACGGCCTCGCATTTACCCACAATACGGCCTCGCATCTACCCACAATACGGCCTCGCAACTACCTACTAAATGGCCTCGCATCTACCCACAATATGGCCTCGCATCTACCTACAATACGGCCTCGCATCTACCCACAATACGGCCTCGCATCTACCCACAATACGGCCATGCATCTACCCACAATAAGGCCTCGCATCTACCCACAATACGGCCATGCATCTACCCACAATATGGCCTCGCATCTACCCACAATACGGCCATGCATTTTTACACAATATGGCCTCGCATCTACTCAAAATTCGGCCTCGCATCTACCCACAATATGGCCTCGCATCTACCTACTAAATGGCCTCGCATCTACCCACAATATGGCCTCGCATCTATCGACAATACGGCCTCGCATCTACCCACAATACGGCCTCGCATCTACCCACAATACGGCCATGCATCTACCCACAATACGGCCATGCATCTACCCACAATACGGCCTCGCATCTACCCACAATACGGCCATGCATCTACCCACAATATGGCCTAACATCTTCCCACAATACGGCCATGCATCTACCCACAATATGGCCTCGCATCTACCCACATTACGGCCATGCATCTACCTTTAATATGGCCTCGCATCTACCCACAATATGGCCTGGCATCTACCTACAATAGGCCTCGCATCTACCCACAATATGGCCTCGCATCTACCCACAATATGGCCTCGCATCTACCTACAATACGGCCTCGCATCTACCCACAACACGGCCATGCATCTACCCACAAAACGGCCATGCATCTACCCACAATATGGCCTAACATCTACCCACAATACGGCCATGCATCTACCCACAATATGGCCTCGCATCTACCCACAATACGGCCATGCATCTACCCTTAATATGGCGTCGCATCTACCCACAATACGGCCATCCATCTACCCACAATATGGTCTCGCATCTACCCACAATACGGCCATGCATCTACCCACAATACGGCCTCGCATCTACCCACAATATGGCCATGCATCTACCCACAATATGGCCTCGCATCTACCCACAATACGGCCATGCATCTACCCACAATATGGACTCGCATCTACCCACAATACGGCCTCGCATCTACCCACAATATGGCCATGCATCTACCCACTATATGGCCTGGCATCTACCCACACTACGGCCTCGCATCTACCCACAATACGGCCTCGCATCTACCCACAATATGGCCATGCATCTACCCACTACATGGCCTGGCATCTACCCACACTACGGCCTCGCATCTACCCATAATATGGCCTCGCATCTACCCACAATACGGCCTCGCATCTACCCACAATACGGCCATGCATCTACCCACATTACGGCCTCGCTTCTACCCATAATACGGCCTCGCATCTACCCACAATATGGCCTCGCATCTAATCACAATACGGCCTCGCATCTACCCACAACACGGCCATGCATCTACGCACAATATGGCCTCGCATCTACCCACAATACGGCCTCGCTTCTACCCACAATATGGCCTGGCATCTACCTACAATAGGCCTCGCATCTACCCACAATATGGCCTGGCATCTACCTACATTAGGCTTCGCATCTACCCACAATATGGCCTTGCATCTACCCACAATACGGCCATGCATCTATCCACAATACGGCCTCGCATCTACCCACAATACGGCCATGCATCTACCCACAATATGGCCTCGCATCTACCCACAATACGGCCATGCATCTACCCACAATACGGCCTCGCATCTACCCACAATACGGCTTCGCATCTACCCACAATATGGCCTCGCATCTACCTACTAAATGGCCTCGCATCTACCCAAATTATGGCCCCGCATCTACCTACAATACAGCCTCGTATCTACCCACAATACGACCTCGCATCTACCCACAATACGGCCATGCATCTTACCACATATTTGCCTCGCATCTACCCACAAAACGGCCATGCATCTACCCACAATATGGCCTCGCATCTACCCACAATACGGCCATGTATCTACCCACAATACGGCCTCGCATCTACCCACAATACGGCCATGCATCTACCCACAATATGGCCTAACATCTACCCACAATACGGCCATGCATCTACCCACAATATGGCCTCGAATCTACCCACAATACGGCCATGCATCTACCCTTAATATGGCCTCGCATCTACCCACAATACGGCCATGCATCTACCCATAATACGGCCTCGCATCTACCCACAATACGGCTTCGCATCTACCCACAATATGGCCTCGCATCTACCCACAGTACGGCCTCGCATCTACCCACAATATGGCCTCGCATCTACCCACAATACGGCCTCGCATCTACCCACAACACGGCCATGCATCTACCCACAATATGGCCTCGCATCTACCCACAATACGGCCTCGCATCTACCCACAATATGGCCTCGCATCTACCCACAATATGGCCTGGCATCTACCTACAATAGGCCTCGCATCTACCCACAATATGGCCTCGCATCTACCCACAATACGGCCATGCATCTATCCACAATACGGCCTCGCATCTAACCACAATACGGCCTCGCATCTACCCACAATATGGCCTCGCATCTACCAACAATACGGCCTCGCATCTACCCACAATACGGCCTCGCATCTACCCACAATATGGCCATGCATCTATCCACAATATGGCCTCGCATCTACCCACAATACGGCCTCGCATCTACCCACAATATGGCCTCGCATCTACCTACAATACGGCCTCGCATCTACCCACAATATGGCCTCGCATCTACCTACCATACGGCCTCGCATCTACCCACAATACGGCCTCGCATCTACCCACAATTCGGCCATGCATCTACCCACAATATGGCCTCGCATCTACGCACAATACGGCCATGCATCTACCCACAATACGGCCTCGCATCTACCCACAATACGGGCATGCATCTACCCACAATATGGCCTCGCATCTACCCACAATACGGGCATGCATCTACCCACAATACGGCCTCGCATTTACCCACAATACGGCCTCGCATCTACCCACAATACGGCCTCGCAACTACCTACTAAATGGCCTCGCATCTACCCACAATATGGCCTCGCATCTACCTACAATACGGCCTCGCATCTACCCACAATACGGCCTCGCATCTACCCATAATACGGCCATGCATCTACCCACAATAAGGCCTCGCATCTACCCACAATACGGCCATGCATCTACCCACAATATGGCCTCACATCTACCCACAATACGGCCATGCATTTTTACACAATATGGCCTCGCATCTACTCAAAATTCGGCCTCGCATCTACCCACAATATGGCCTCGCATCTACCTACTAAATGGCCTCGCATCTACCCACAATATGGCCTCGCATCTATCTACAATACGGCCTCGCATCTACCCACAATACGACCTCGCATCTACCCACAATACGGCCATGCATCTACCCACAATACGGCCATGCATCTACCCACAATACGGCCTCGCATCTACCCACAATACGGCCATGCATCTACCCACAATATGGCCTAACATCTTCCCACAATACGGCCATGCATCTACCCACAATATGGCCTCGCATCTACCCACATTACGGCCATGCATCTACCTTTAATATGGCCTCGCATCTACCCACAATATGGCCTGGCATCTACCTACAATAGGCCTCGCATCTACCCACAATATGGCCTCGCATCTACCCACAATATGGCCTCGCATCTACCTACAATACGGCCTCGCATCTACCCACAACACGGCCATGCATCTACCCACAAAACGGCCATGCATCTACCCACAATATGGCCTAACATCTACCCACAATACGGCCATGCATCTACCCACAATATGGCCTCGCATCTACCCACAATACGGCCATGCATCTACCCTTAATATGGCGTCGCATCTACCCACAATACGGCCATCCATCTACCCACAATATGGTCTCGCATCTACCCACAATACGGCCATGCATCTACCCACAATACGGCCTCGCATCTACCCACAATATGGCCATGCATCTACCCACAATACGGCCATGCATCTACCCACAATATGGCCTCGCATCTACCCACATTACGGCCATGCATCTACCTTTAATATGGCCTCGCATCTACCCACAATATGGCCTGGCATCTACCTACAATAGGCCTCGCATCTACCCACAATATGGCCTCGCATCTACCCACAATATGGCCTCGCATCTACCTACAATACGGCCTCGCATCTACCCACAACACGGCCATGCATCTACCCACAAAACGGCCATGCATCTACCCACAATATGGCCTAACATCTACCCACAATACGGCCATGCATCTACCCACAATATGGCCTCGCATCTACCCACAATACGGCCATGCATCTACCCTTAATATGGCGTCGCATCTACCCACAATACGGCCATCCATCTACCCACAATATGGTCTCGCATCTACCCACAATACGGCCATGCATCTACCCACAATACGGCCTCGCATCTACCCACAATATGGCCATGCATCTACCCACAATATGGCCTCGCATCTACCCACAATACGGCCATGCATCTACCCACAATATGGACTCGCATCTACCCACAATACGGCCTCGCATCTACCCACAATATGGCCATGCATCTACCCACTATATGGCCTGGCATCTACCCACACTACGGCCTCGCATCTACCCACAATACGGCCTCGCATCTACCCACAATATGGCCATGCATCTACCCACTACATGGCCTGGCATCTACCCACACTACGGCCTCGCATCTACCCATAATATGGCCTCGCATCTACCCACAATACGGCCTCGCATCTACCCACAATACGGCCATGCATCTACCCACATTACGGCCTCGCTTCTACCCATAATACGGCCTCGCATCTACCCACAATATGGCCTCGCATCTAATCACAATACGGCCTCGCATCTACCCACAACACGGCCATGCATCTACGCACAATATGGCCTCGCATCTACCCACAATACGGCCTCGCTTCTACCCACAATATGGCCTGGCATCTACCTACAATAGGCCTCGCATCTACCCACAATATGGCCTGGCATCTACCTACATTAGGCTTCGCATCTACCCACAATATGGCCTTGCATCTACCCACAATACGGCCATGCATCTATCCACAATACGGCCTCGCATCTACCCACAATACGGCCATGCATCTACCCACAATATGGCCTCGCATCTACCCACAATACGGCCATGCATCTACCCACAATACGGCCTCGCATCTACCCACAATACGGCTTCGCATCTACCCACAATATGGCCTCGCATCTACCTACTAAATGGCCTCGCATCTACCCAAATTATGGCCCCGCATCTACCTACAATACAGCCTCGTATCTACCCACAATACGACCTCGCATC
>JAGDYQ010000026.1:1221419-1251419 GCA_021962125.1 Bulinus truncatus
ACTAGATGGTTATTTTCACTAGACGGTCACTAGACGGTTATTTTAACACTGTAGGCGATAAATGTATTTATATTTGGCCATCACTAGACGGTTATTTTAACACTGTAGGCGATAATGTATTTATATTTGGCCATCACTAGACGGTTATTTTAACACTGTAGGCGATAATGTATTTATATTTGGCCATCACTAGACGGTTATTTTAACACTGTAGGCGATAATGTATTTATATTTGGCCATCACTAGACGGTTATTTTAACACTGTAGGCGATAATGTATTTATATTTGGTTATCACCAGACGGTTATTTTAACACTGTAGGCGATAATGTATTTATATTTGGCCATCACTAGACGGTTATTTTAACACTGTAGACGATAATGTATTTATATTTGGCCATCACTAGACGGTTATTTTAACACTGTAGGCGATAATGTATTTATATTTGGCCATCACTAGACGGTTATTTTAACACTGTAGGCGATAATGTATTTATATTTGGCCATCACTAGACGGTTATTTTAACACTGTAGGCGATAATGTATTTATATTTGGCCATCACTAGACGGTTATTTTAACACTGTAGGCGATAAATGTATTTATATTTGGCCATCACTAGACGGTTATTTTAACACTGTAGGCGATAATGTATTTATATTTGGCCACCACTAGACGGTTATTTTAACACTGTAGGCGATAATGTATTTATATTTGGCCATCACTAGACGGTTATTTTAACACTGTAGACGATAATGTATTTATATTTGGCCATCACTAGACGGTAATTTTAACACTGTAGACGATAATGTATTTATATTTGGCCATCACTAGACGGTTATTTTAACACTGTAGACGATCGCTCATGATCACTGACCACTGGTTACTTAACATCACACTTAATATGAGGTCTAGAAAAGATACTATTACTCCACATTTGCTTAGTAAACAGCCATAAATATATTTATTTAAACAACCAAGTACTGCCAGTAAACAGCCATAAATATATTTATTTAAACAACCAAGTACTGCCAGTAATCAGCCACAAATATATTTATTTAAACAGCCAAGTACTGCCAGTAAACAGCCACAAATATATTTATTTAAACAGCCAAGTACTGCCAGTAAACAGCCATAATTATATTTATTTAAACAGCCAAGTACTGGCAGTAAGCAGCCATAAATATATTTATGTAAACAGCCAATTACTGCCAGTAAACAGCCATAAATATATTTATGTAAACAGCCAAGTACTGCCAGTAAACAGCCATAAATATATTTATTTAAACAACCAAGTACTGCCAGTAAACAGCCACAAATATATTTATTTAAACAGCCAAGTACTGCCAGTAAACAGCCATAAATATATTTATGTAAACAGCCAAGTACTGCCAGTAAACAACCATAAATATATTTATGTAAACAGCCATAAATAAATTTATGTAAACAGCTAATTACGGTCCGTTTGGACCCACATTTTAGTAAAAAAAAAATCCGAGAAAGTAAAATTACAAATAAAAAAATGGATTAATAATAATAATATGTATTCATTTTATTGTTGCTTATGAACTACTAGAAATGCTTCACTTTGATACCTTAAACAGTTGTCTGAAAGATAAACAAAATTCATTAGTTTTGTTACCTGCTGTCAAAGAATTAATAAAAATATTTTTTTTTGCCATTAGTTTTACATCATTATGTTCTATGTCTAGTAACATGATGAAATCTACAAGTCTTTCAAATAGTTCAACAGTGGTCACGACTGATGGCGAAACTTCAGAAATGATCTAAAACAAAACACTTTTCAAGTAAAAAAAACATTTTTTTCTAAGTTTTATTATAAACACCACATTCGATGTATTTACCTGTAATGAGTAATTGATGTATATCTATTTAAGATTTGAGATGCAGGAAATAATAAAATACTAGTGACGGTCCTTTGAAATGTTTGTCTTATATAGGCCTTTAGATCAACCGTGTCAAGTGATTGTGTTTCATTCTTTGATTTCTTAGAAATAAGGGTTTTATTATTTTTTATTATTATTATTTTCGATTTCGATTTCAATCTTGAGGTATTTCTAAGATTTTCTGATGGCCACATGACCTGGACCATGTTGCTTGTCTATACGTGTCATGTTGCCAGAGAGATAATTAACATCCCGTAACATTATAGTTTTTTTACTCCAACTATTAAACATTGGAATTCTATGTGTGAACAAAACCAGATTGCCGATGGTCTAAAAATGAGTTATTCAGAGACATCATAATGACATCATGGCCACAACCGGCACAGGGGCAAATCATGGGCAACAACCGGCACAGGGACAAATCATGGGCCACAACCGGCACAGGGGCAAATCATGGGCCACAACCGGCACAGGGGCAAATCATGGGCCACAACCGGCACAGGGGCAAATCATGGGCCACAACCGGCACAGGGGCAAATCATGGGCCACAACAGGCACAGGGGCAAATCATGGGCCACAACCGGCACAGGGGCAAATCATGGGCCACAACCGGCACAGTGGCAAATCATGGGCCACAACCGGCACAGGCTCAAATCATGGGCCACAACCGGCACAGGGGCAAATCATGGGCCACAACAGGCACAGGGGCAAATCATGGGCCACAACCGGCACAGGGGCAAATCATGGGCCACAACAGGCACAGGGGCAAATCATGGGCCACAACAGGCACAGGGGCAAATCATGGGCCACAACAGGCACAGGGGCAAATCATGGGCCACAACAGGCACAGGGGCAAATCATGGGCCACAACAGGCACAGGGGCAAATCATGGGCCACAACAGGCACAGGGGCAAATCATGGGCCACAACAGGCACAGGGGCAAATCATTGGCCACAACCGGCACAGGGGCAAATCATGGGCCACAACCGGCACAGGGGCAAATCATGGGCCACAACAGGCACAGGGGCAAATCATGGGCCACAACCGGCACAGGGGCAAATCATGGGCCACAACAGGCACAGGGGCAAATCATGGACCACAACAGGCACAGGGGCAAATCATGGGCCACAACCGGCACAGGGGCAAATCATGGGCCACAACCGACACAGGGGCAAATCATGGGCCACAACAGGCACAGGGGCAAATCATGGGCCACAACAGGCACAGGGGAAATTATGGGCAACAACCGGCACAGTGGCAAATCATGGGCAACAACCGGTACAGTGGCAAATCATGGGCCACAACCGGCACAGGGGCAAATCATGGGCCACAACCGGCACAGGGGCAAATCATGGGCCACAACAGGCACAGGGGCAAATCATGGGCCACAACCGGCACAGGGCAAATTATGGGCCACAACCGGCACAGGGGAAATTATGGGCAACAACCGGCACAGGGACAAATCATGGGCAACAACCGGTACAGTGGCAAATCATGGGCCACAACCGGCACAGGGGCAAATCATGGGCAACAACCGGCACAGGGGCAAATCATTGGCCTGAGACAACACCCCATGAAATATGCTGATGGTCGATTAGCTCAGGGTCACAAAAAACGTGATTGTGCACGTTCCAATCCGGTTACGACGGTCTTACACTAACTGGTTCAACGCAGTTAATAATATCATTTTTTTTTTGTTGTTCTACTTTTTCGTCTTTGTTTTTTTTTTTTTTTGAAAGAGAAAATAAAACCGCAAAACTGAAGAAGTCTTTTTTTTTAATTATCAATTCGAGCTATATAAAACTATCGCGATTTCTATCGGTATCTTTTTACATGGATTGCAGCCTACTCTGATTTCTAAGTATTATTTATTTCCTTCCCAACATTATAATACAAACAACTAAACTTTACAATTCAACAGAAAGTGTTTTTTTGTTCATTTCCCTAATCATCAAAATACATTTTTCTTTTTGTTTTGATATTTAATTTATTAGCAACAAATTTTTCTGTGAACTTCACATTGTTTTTTTTTTGTTGTCTGTTGTTAAACTATTACTATAAATATAAATAAGGGTCAACCCCAATATCTAGATTACTCGAGTCAAGAGCATATTATCTAATTATTTGTTTTTTAAAAGCATGTGTCATGGTATTGCGCTCTGATTACAACTAAAAAAGTTTTATTGAAATCAGTTCACAAAGACTTAACGCTCTCCTAAAAAAAATGCAAAAAAAAAGCATAACAAAACAACAAACAAACCCATTAAAGATGGCCACCATGACACGCCCCTAAATCATGATCATTTCTATAGTTTATTTCTTAGTTTTCCTTACACATCTAGTCTATGTATAGACCTAATTGACCAGAAATGCATTGAATTAAAAATAACGAAGATGGTTTTGAAATTTGCCTTCCCCCCTTCCCCGTGTATTCTGCTTGTGTATTCTGCTTGTGTATTCTGCTTGTGTATACTGCTTGTGTATACTGCTTGTTTATTCTGCTTGTGTATTCTGCTTGTGTATTCTGCTTGTGTATTCTGCTTGTATATACTGCTTGTGTATACTGCTTGTGTATTCTGCTTGTGTATTCTGCTTGTGTATTCTGCTTGTGTATTCTGCTTGTGTATTCTGCTTGTGTATTCCACAATGAGTTATGTGTGTTAAATGGAGGGGGGGAGATGTAAAGACTCTAATGTTGACAAGAACGTCCCGGGTACGATCCTCGGTGAGAACGAAGGGAATCTTCCCAGCCATGTGAAAATTTGGTTGAAACTTCTCCAAGTCAGAATGGATACCTGACTTTAGTTGGTACCTGACTTTAATTGGGCACATTAAGGCGGTGGGGCGTTGTGCTAGTCACATAGCCCTTTAATATGCCATGGTTACAGAAACAGAAACATTCTACACTACATTTGCCACGATGGCACCTAAGAGCTTAACTTAAGGAAATTTATTTTGTATGCCATGTATGGAGTTAGAGGATAGATTTACAAAAAAATGTAAAGCACTGATATAATTATTAGCCAGCAAAAAAAAAATAGCGATGGATTAAGGCAAACTCCCAGGACACCAACTGACAATATTACTAGGCTAGTCATGGAGATGGTGAAATGGAACCCGCTTGGAAAGTGGGGCAACCGAAAAAATAAAATAAATGGAGAAGACCATCGACAGCGAAATAAAAGTGGTAAATGATGTCATGTGATCAACTGAAGATGTCTGCCTACAACTGTGGGCGTAGGCGTGGTTACCGTGAGGCCGAACGTCCCCCTCCCTCCCTCCCCCCCCAGGTCATACAGGGGATGGATAGAGAGAGAAGAAGAAATCAAAATGTGATATTACAACAGTGACAGTGAACGTGCTGGAGTTCTTTCTACTTTGCGCCAGTTCTCATGAACCAGCTCATCGGTTGGCAACTGGTGGTCCCTCTGATCATTTGTGGACAGAGAGAAAACATTTTACTGTCGGAAGATGGACACTATTTTTTAATGTTATATATTTTTTTTTAAAAATTAACTTTTAAAACTTTTATTTTCTGTATGCTTGAATGTATGCGCGATAATATACAAAAAAAAAAGCAATCACGTGATCAAGTGATTACGATAATGAAATAAAAAGTTTTCATGGGTAATTTTTATTTAATTTGCAGATACATGTACGTACACACTTCATGACCAAGCATGTTAAAGTAGGGCACAGGATGAAATAAAAAAATATAAAAAAAAAACCTTGAAAAAATAGATTTTTAATCAATATGGCTTAGATAATACCAGATGTTTTTAAAAACTATTATTGACTAGAAACAGCGTGAGCCTATTTTTAAATAAAAAGTTTTTTTTTTTAAATATTAGTTTATTTTATACTTTAGACAAAAGTGACTCTTGGAACGATGGGAATCTATAGGTATCGGTAATTAATCGTACTAGCTGTACCCTGCAAAACCTTTGCATAGAGTTATATCCCCTTAGGCTTGATCGGTAGGCTAGGTTATTTTTGGTCTCGGGCAGATCCGATTGTTTTCATGACTGTATTTTAAACTGGAATACTGTTGTATTAATTCTTTACTTTCGATTTAACGCAGAACCCAAATCGCTTATATATATATATATATATATATAAATATATATATATATATATATATATATATATAAATATATATATATATATATATATATATATATATATATATATATATATATATATATTATTGTAATCAAACAAAGATTGATTTTAATGTTTGTAATAGAAAGAATAGCTTTAGGTATGAATTGTATAACAATTTAAATCTTATCCTTCACTGTAAAAATAATTTCAGAACAAATATATTGTCGTCTGGAAGTGTCTAGTAAATACCAACAGATAAGATAAATAGGTCGAGTAGATACTGTTCCATCGTGTTATTAAAAGGAATTCTCAGAACTTTGATATTTTTTATTTAGTTTCGTAAAATACTCTCTATTATCTTATCTAGCTGCATAAAAATGTACCCAAATGAAACTGAGACTTTGGTTTACACAACATAAGATAGTCACGTTTGACGTGTGTTTCTCTAGTTAATAGAGCGAGGCTGTAATTATATTTTTGAACGGGTATGGGGCCCTCTAATCTTGGCCCCTTGACAATATCCACCAAACGGAAATATGTAATTACTCACACACCCATTGCTAAAATAAGATATGTTACTGGCTATTACACAAACATCTAAAATAAGATATGTTATTGGCTTTGTACACAAACATCTAAAATAAGATATGTTACTGGCTTTGTACACAAACATCTAAAATAAGATATGTTACTGGCTATTACACAAACATCTAAAATAAGATATGTTACTGGCTTTAAACACAAACATCTAAAATAAGATATGTTACTGGCTTTGTACACAAACATCTAAAATAAGATATGTTACTGGCTATTACACAAACATCTAAAATAAGATATGTTACTGGCTATTACACAAACATCTAAAATAAGATATGTTACTGGCTTTGTACACAAACATCTAAAATAAGATATGTTACTGGCTTAGTACACAAACATCTAAATCCGCTGTACTCAACCGATGGTACGCGTTCCCCAAGAGGTACAGGATAGGTTGTGCATGGGGACGCAGCGACATATAATTTTCGTTTAGAATAAACGAAGGTAACCAGTTTGCTGCATGACATCAACAAACCACCTGCGAAAGTTTTCGTTTAGAATAAACGAAGGTAACCAGTTTGCTGCATGACATCAACAAACCACCTGCGAAAGTTTTCTTTTAGAATAAACGAAGGTAACCAGTTTGCTGCATGACATCAACAAACCACCTGCGAAAGTTTTCGTTTAGAATAAACGAAAGTAACCAGTTTGCTGCATGACATCAACAAACCACCTGCGAAAGTTTTCGTTTAGAATAAACGAAGGTAACCAGTTTGCTGCATGACATCAACAAACCACATGCGAAAGTTTTCTTTTAGAATAAACGAAGGTAACCAGTTTGCTGCATGACATCAACAAACCACCAGCGAAAGTTTTCGTTTAGAATAAACGAAGGTAACCAGTTTGCTGCATGACATCAACAAACCACCTGCGAAAGTGCAACTGTACCAGAGCATGGAGCAGGGGAGCTACGGAAAGTGGAAAGGCGTTTCAATGATCTACACTACTGTGTCAATGATCTACACTGCTGTGTCAATGATCTACACTACTGTGTCAATGATCTACACTGCTGTGTCAATGATCTACACTGCTGTGTCAATGATCTACACTGCTGTGTCTATGATCTACACTACTGTGTCAATGATCTACCCTGCTGTGTCAATGATCTACACTACTGTGTCTGTGATCTACACTACTGTGTCAATGATCTACACTGCTGTGTCAATGATCTACACTACTGTGTCTGTGATCTACACTACTGTGTCAATAATCTACACTGCTGTGTCTATGATCTACACTACTGTGTCAATGATCTACATTGCTGTGTCAATGATCTACACTACTGTGTCTGTGATCTACACTACTGTGTCTGTGATCTACACTACTGTGTCAATGATCTACACTGCTGTGTCTATGATCTACACTACTGTGTCAATGATCTACACTGCTGTGTCTATGATCTACACTACTGTGTCTGTGATCTACACTACTGTGTCAATGATCTACACTGCTGTGTCAATGATCTACACTACTGTGTCTGTGATCTACACTACTGTGTCAATGATCTACACTGCTGTGTCAATGATCTACACTGCTGTGTCTGTGATCTACACTACTGTGTCTGTGATCTACACTACTGTGTCAATGATCTACACTACTGTGTCAATGATCTACACTGCTGTGTCTATGATCTACACTACTGTGTCTGTGATCTACACTACTGTGTCAATGATCTACACTGCTGTGTCTATGATCTACACTACTGTGTCTGTGATCTACACTACTGTGTCTGTGATCTACACTACTGTGTCAATGATCTACACTGCTGTGTCTGTGATCTACACTACTGTGTCTGTGATCTACACTACTGTGTCAATGATCTACACTGCTGTGTCTGTGATCTACACTACTGTGTCTGTGATCTACACTACTGTGTCTGTGATCTACACTACTGTGTCAATGATCTACACTACTGTGTCTGTGATCTACACTACTGTGTAAATGATCTACACTACTGTGTCTGTGATCTACACTACTGTGTCAATGGTGTACTCTTAACTTCTCAAAGACGAGACACCAGCACAAAACACAATAATACACCCACACGAGACAGCTATTAAAACAAAAGAGTTTAGTTTATGCACTGCTATAAAAGGTGTGTGTTGGGAAACCCAGTTTTCCCCCCTACTTATTTGGGCGTGGTGTGGTCCCCGGGAAGGGGGGGGGGGAATTCTGCCATCAATGTGAGCCACAGACCCCAATGGTCGATTTGTTTGATGTTGTCATTGAAAAAGGAAGATTATTTTTAGCACTGTCGGTATTTTCTTTCATAAGTAGATTGTAAAAATTATTGTACCGGTATTCTGTTTAATAAAATGTTGAATAAAGACTTTAAAAAAAAATCTCGGATGCCCACGACTTTCATTTTTACATATCTTGTCGCCGATTTTAAATTTTAAAGACAAAACAGCAATATATTTTCTTCCATCGCCAACGTCCGAGCTTTTTATATAAAAAAATCTATCTATTGGAGTAACAGAATTCCTGATGGACATTTTGCAATCTTCCCAATATTTTATATTTTGATGAAGACTCACAATTCGATCATCGATTATTTCAGAATCTATAAAATGATATTCTGTGATATTTTTTTCTGAAATTGAACAGGATGATGCACAGAACAATTGGATTTTGAATCTTTTTTGTGAATACATTATTGATACACTAGAACTTTGCAGATGACTTGAAAGCAGGCACGCCGAGAGGGGGGACAGGGGGGTCATTGCCAGGGGGCCCGCATCTGTAAGGGGGCCCGGCCGCCCCAACCATGTCAATTTTTTCACGACTTATTGTTTATTAAGGGGCCCGCCATGATGTCCTGCCCTGGGGCCCGTCTTGGCTCTCGGCGCCCCTGCTTGAAAGAGAAATTATTTGAACTTCCGGCGGACAGAATTTTGAAAGCTAGAATGGACTGCAACTTTTAACACAGTGTGTTTTAAGAAGACTGGAGTAATTTAGAGTTGTCAGATTTATTGCCTTTTCCATCGACATATGTATGTGAAATTACTTTCTCTGCTTGGAAACTAAAGAACGAAAGCGACTGCAGCCTGACGGTGACGTCAGCAGCTACCATCCCAGTATTTCATATTTGATTGCACAAAAACGAACCCAAGTATCGCATTAGAATGGTAAGCACATTCCATTACGAAAGTAGGCATTTTTATTCGAGAACTTACGTACAGTCGCGGAAAAAGTTTGAGAGCAGCTGATCTAAATAGGTCAATGCGGTCGTGCTTAATCGGTATATTTTTTTTTTTAGATATTGGGAAGGTGATTCTTACAATAACCTTTCCTCCTACCACATCCCCTTGCATAACACATGCATGAGTCAGTAGTTTCCTCCCTTTCAATGACTGTAAGTATTCTTGGAATGACATTCTGTGCTGGCGTAGCTATCTTAACTTCTACATCGCAACAATCTAAAGAAACTGAAAATAAGAAAAATTTCCTTGAGATTATTTTTAGACATAACTTGATCTACTTTATATGATAATTAAACTTGGAGGATCACATGACATGCCGTGTTTGAAAGTTATACTTTTGTGGCAGATGGAAGACTTAGTTGCTCATGTTGCTTTAGTAGCAGTATCCTGAGTATATTAAATACATAAAAACCCAAGTGTTGATGTTAGTTTATAATGTTAGCTTATTTTACATCCTTCTTTCAGATCTCAAGTTAAAGTTACAATGGTAGTGTTCATTTATCACGGTAGTGTTCATTTATTTAAGTTTCATTGGCAGTATTCGTTTAAATAAAGTTCCACCGTTCAATTATTTTCCTAAAGTTACAATAGTATTATTCAGCTATTTAAGGATTGTTTATTAAATTAAGTCCGGTATGTATATTGTTAAGTCCTCAATTTCCATGATTAATAAAACTGTTAGGGTTAATATATTTAAGCAGCATGTTTCATGGCACACTAGCCATGTTTCATGTCACACTAGGCATGTTTCATGTCACACTAGGTATGTTTCATGTCACACTAGGCATGTTTCATGTCACACTAGCCATGTTTCATGTCACACTAGGCATGTTTCATGTCACACTAGCCATGTTTCACGTCACACTAGACATGTTTCACGTCACACTAAGCATGTTTCACGTCACACTAGGCATGTTTCATGTCACACTAGCCATGTTTCATGTCACACTAGCCATGTTTCATGTCACACTAGGCATGTTTCATGTCACACTAGGCATGTTTCATGTCACACTAGCCATGTTTCATGTCACACTAGATATGTTTCATGTCACACTAGCCATGTTTCATGTCACACTAGCCATGTTTCATGTCACACTAGCCATGTTTCATGTCACACTAGCCATGTTTCATGTCACACTAGCCATGTTTCATGTCACACTAGCCATGTTTCATGTCACACTAGCCATGTTTCATGTCACACTAGGCATGTTTCATGTCACACTAGGCATGTTTTATGTCTCGCTCGGCTGAGAACGGGGCTAACCAGCGAATTCCTGGGCCAATGACACACTCTGAAAATAAAGGCACTTCGCCCTACAACACGCAGAGTGTGGTAAACCAATGCCTCCTATATCAGCGGGCACTGGGTAAACAGTAGAGCGCCCGTGGCTCCCGAAAGTCTTAAAGCTGCCCCTCCTTCCCCCCCCCAACCTTTATGCACGAATGTCTAGAACGACTGAAAATACAATCACATTATAACTCTACTCTGTTGATACAGGTTTTTATAATATAATTAGACTATTCTGTATACACAATCTCAGGGTTGGGTGTAGCGTACAGATGCAAAAAAAATAAATAAATAAAATAATAAAAACAATAAAGCGAACTTTTAGTAAGATATAAAGGATAATATAAACTAACAACATTTAAAAGTAAACAATTTTTTTAATATTATATGTGAATTGTAATTGTATTAATGTGTGTCACACAGCAAAAAAAGATACCGTTGTTATTTGAACTGAATATATCATTTTAATATGATAAATATTTCTTCCTTTTTTTTTATTCTTAATTTTTTAAATTTCCACTCTGCAACGAGGACACAATTAAACAGACACATCATCTGTGTGATCATCTGTGTGATCATGGGTGTGATCATTTGTGTGATCATCGGTGTGATCATCTGTGTGATCATCTGTGTGATCATCTGTGTGATCATCGGTGTGATCATCATAATGTTATCGCATTATATGAATAAATACAAAAATAAAAACAAACAAACAAGTGTTGATATGCAATGATGAAAGTATAAACTTCTTTATTTATACTTTTGCTGTTATTTTAAAGATTACGCTTTTCCTTCAACAGTTTATTGTAATCGTTTGTTGTTTCCATCTTCGACATTGCCAATGAGATATACTGTACATGCTATACATTTAGACGGTAGGACGTAAAATAATCTTAGCAAATTGATGGTCCACTAAATAATAGTAATTAGATGTATATAGGAATAAAGTTAAGATGTCTAGCCTTAGTTGATTTATAGAGAGTGTATTTGTTGCAGGACATCATGCCATCAAATCCATCTTTTTCACAACGGGATTCAGTCATAACTAGCAGCTCTGCAGAATGTTCCCCGTCCACCAGAATCGGCTCCACAAACCCCACCTGTGTGGCGACGTATCAAAATCTTCTTCCGAAAATTCCAGACAGTCCATCGCTTTCAAATCACCCGCCTCTGATTTACTTGCGGCCCTTGAGTGACCCCCCAGATGAAGTGGCCCCAAAACCACCATCACCATGTATGCGTTCCGTGAATGATCCTCCAAATGTGGCCCCAAAACCACCATTACCACTTAGGCGTCCTGTGATTGACTTTTCGAATGAGGTGGCCCCTGAACCGCCATTACCATTAATGCCGGAGCTCGAGCAGCCCGTGAATTAGTCACTCAGTGAGTCACTCCCTAGGCCAATAGTGCTCCCTTTAATTCCATGCAAGCCTAAGAAACAGCCCAGGCCAAATCAGTCTTCAAGGCGGCGCCCACAGTGCTTTCTCGGTAGGCGCTCTCTTCTCCTACTGAGCATTTTCTCCTTTGTGATCAACATCGCCGCTGTGGTCCTGCTCTTCGTGATGCTGATAGATCAGAGAAAAGAAGCGAACTCTCCCTTTTCAGAGTTATCTTATGACGCCTGCCTAAGCTGCATCGCTCTAAGGCAGAACACAATCGACGTCGATGCTGATTCTTCGTTCAAATATTTGCGAAGTGATGTGCAAAATGGGAAGCAACTCTGCTGTGGCACAACAAGTAGAGGATTCTCTGCTCTTTTGGACATAGTGAGTTTTCGCATCATTGAACTCTGAATAAAGTAGCTATAACAATTAGCGAATATATTAAACACCTACATTTTTTTTAATGTACAGTCATTTTAGACCATTTAAATATAGTACAGATGTTTAAATATTTCTTAAAGTATTTAAGCCAAACAAAAATTAATTAAAACAAACGGGGAATGCATAACTAAACAATCTAACTATTGAGATGTATTTTTGTAATTTTTCTGAATTTTATAATATCATTAGATGAGGCGAAGTCTAAAGGATGCATCACGTAAGTTTATTAACCACTGAAAAAATAATTTAAATAAATAAATATCAGGGTGATATTTAGATATGTATATTGAATGGTTCTTTAAATGATAAATATAATTAAAAGGATTAAAAAAAACCTGTTATTATATTTTTTACGTAATGACAGCAATGACGTCATTTTTTGAAAGACAAAAATCTTTCTGCTACAGTTGATGAGCTGCAATCTACAGATCATTACAAGTTTAGACCTGTGAGTGCCCATGTTTCATTTAAAGAAGAACCAGTGGATAACAAAGGTGAGAACACAGCTGACAAGTGTCCAATCCATTTCAAATAGTTCACATGTAAATATAAGTATAAACAAACATATACTTACGTTACGAATAGTTCAAATGTAAATACAAGTATGAACAAACATATACTTACGTTACGAATAGTTCACATGTAAATACACTATGAACAAACATATACTTACGTTACGAATAGTTCACATGTAAATACACTATGAACAAACATATACTTACGTTACGAATAGTTCACATGTAAATACACTATGAACAAACATATACTTACGTTACGAATAGTTCACATGTAAATACACTATGAACAAACATATACTTACGTTACGAATAGTTCACATGTAAATACACTATGAACAAACATATACTTACGTTACGAATAGTTCACATGTAAATACACTATGAACAAACATATACTTACGTTACGAATAGTTCACATGTAAATACACTATGAACAAACATATACTTACGTTACGAATAGTTCACATGTAAATACACTATGAACAAACATATACTTACGTTACGAATAGTTCACATGTAAATACAATTATGAACATATACTTACGTTACGAATAGTTCACATGTAAATACAATTATGAACATATACTTACGTTACGAATAGTTCAGATGTAGTTACAAGTATGAACAAACATTAACTTACATTACAAATGAATATGATAATTGCATGTTAAAAATGGTCACTTCTGTGTTATTATTTTTAAATATTCATTCAAAACCCAGTCATAATATTTCAAGAGTCCAATACCAAATATACTCCCTGGCGATGAATTAATTAAGTAAATGAAAAGTAGATGGGGATCTAGTTTGAATGAAATTGACAGGAAAAGGGGGGGGGGGATATTTTAGAACCTTTCAGACGATTTGTGTGTGGAGTAGCTTTTTTATTAAATATCGTAATGTTAGTATTTTAATTTTTTTTAGTAAATCGTACATTAAAATATTTTTTTTTACATAACACTTGACTATATATATTGTTCCCATAACATAATAATTTTTTTCTTCTCCCATTGGGCAGTGATATTGAACGAGACATACAAACTCAAGTTCAATGAGGTCACAACTGGTGACCACAGTGGCAGGACTCACGCTAGACAGGTTGAGTTGACCGATGACCACATCAGGATCGTACACACAGGCCGGTACTACGTGTATTCCAGTGTTTACTTCAGGCCGGCCACTGAGGAACTTTGCAGAGACTTACAGAACCAAGTAACAGAATATCCCATACAGTACAAAGTAACAGAACATCCCATACAGTACCACGTAACACAACATCCCATATAGTACCAAGTAACGAACATCACATACAGTACCAAGTAACACAACATCCCATACAGTACCAAGTAACACAACATCCCATACAGTACCAAGTAACACAACATCCCATACAGTACCAAGTAACACAACATCCCATTCAATACCAAGTAACACAACATCCCATACAGTACCAAGTAACATAACATCCCATACAGTACCAAGTAACACAACATCCCATACAGTACCAAGTAACACAACATCTCATACATTTTAGTTTGAATGGCGTAAACTGTTAAGACCAGTGGTGGCCGTACAGAGAGTTGGCAAGAACCACTTCCCGGTTATTTATGTAATACACGATTGACTAAAGAGACACACTAGAATCAATATATTTGACCAGTGGCGTAGCGAGGGGTGGGCAAGGGGGCATCATGCCCCGGGCGCTACTCACAAAGGGGCGCCAAATGGTATATTTTACATATAATATTATATGGTTTTCGAATGGGGGGTGGCGCTAAAAAGGTAATGTGCCCCGGGCGCGAGTTAAGCTCGCTACGCCACTGTATGTGAGTTCCCTAGAACCTAACATAAAATCGGCGCTGCAGATAGGCTTTGAACCACGTTTCTTCTTCTATAGTTTCTGTCTGAAGCAGATTGGTTAACTCAAAACACATACATATTTTCATATACAAAAATCTTTATGGCTAATTCAAAAAAATGAATGCTTAATAAAAATGTTTCTGCATAAATTGTACAGTTTGACGTATTACTTTCTTTAAAATGGTTTTATTATAATGAAATCCATGAACGATACAGCTGGTGATACAGACTTATCATTTTATGATTAGGATATAGAATATTAGACTTAGCATGAGTTTGATAGACTGTGCCTTACGTATCAGGATTATGGGAGCCATACCTAGTACTTTGACGGTAGGAGTCATACCCTGTACTTTGACTATGGGAGCCATACCCAGTACTTTGACAGTAGGAGTCATACCCTGTACTTTGACTATGGGAGCCATACCCTGTACTTTGACTGTGGGAGCCATACCCAGTACTTTGACGGTAGGAGTCATACCCTGTATTTTGACTGTGGGAGCCATACCCTGTACTTTGACTGTGGGAGCCATACCCAGTACTTTGACGGTAGGATTCATACCCTGTACTTTGACTGTGGGAGCCATACCCAGTACTTTGACGGTAGGAGTCATACCCTGTACTTTGACTATGGGAGTCATACCCTGTACTTTGACTATGGGAGCCATACCCAGTACTTTGATGGTAGGAGTCATACCCTGTACTTTGACTATGGGAGCCATATCCTGCACATTACTGTGGGAGCCATACCCTGTACTTTGACTGTGGGAGTCATACCCTGTACTTTGACTATGGGAGTCATACCCTGTACTTTGACTGTAGGAGTCATAACCTGTATTTTGTTGGAGCCCTACCTTGTACTTTGACTGTGGGAGCCATACCCTGTACTTTGACAACGGCAGTCATACCCTGTACTTTGACTGTGGGAGCCATACCCTGTACTTTGACTGTGGGAGCCATACCCTGTCGTCTGCTGTCTTTGCCGATTAAAATTTCTTGTATTTGAATATATAAAAAAACATTCTAAATATTTTGCTGACTTCTTGGTTAACAGTGACATATCTTTTTGGGTCAAATTTTCAGACAATTAGATTTGTTTATTTTGTGTAATTTCTTATTTTAGTTAGCATTTGAACAAAACATTTAAAAACAAAGTTATCTGTTTACAGACATGGGATAATTTCATCGTCAAAGATAGAGAAAATAGTCCAGCCAACAGCGGCGTTCTAGTAAAAACTGCCCACTCTTGTGGTAATGACCACCACAGCACTTTTACAGGTATTGCATTATAATGTTGTTTTGTTAAAACTGTAGATTGTAATTAAGTGTTCTTTGTAAATTACGGATGTCACTTTATTGTTGTCGAGGCTCAAGGATAGGCAAGCCATGTCCCTGTCATTCGTGTCCAGTGGTTTATGTCCTGTCACTTGTGTACAGTGGTCCCTGTCACCTGTGTACAGTGGTCCATATCACCTGTGTACAGTGGTCCATTACCACAAATAACAATACCCTGTGTGTAATATAAACCTTCTTTAATAATCTTTATGAACATCATCAAATAACTAACATACTAACTTCACTCTAACTGACAATTGGACTCCTTTTCTCAGTACTGGACAAAACAATTAACACTAGACTGAACTGTACTGGACAGAACAATTAACACTAGACTGAACTGTACTGGACAAAACAATTAACACTAGACTGAACTGTACGGGACATAACAATTAACACTACACTGATCTGTACTGGACAAAACAATTAACACTAGACTGAACTGTACTGGACAAAAAAATTAACACTAGACTGAACTGTACTGGACAAAACAATTAACACTAGACTGAACTGTACTGGACAAAACAATTAACACTAGACTGAACTGTACTGTCTCTCATAAAGAGTTGTCTTCTCTAACAACGGTTGGCCAGCTAACGGCCTAATACCCACACCAGAGCATATATTCAGAAATTTTGTCTGGGAGATATTGTTTGATTGAACACAGTATAACACACCCCTTTATTAATTTACATTATTATTCATGTATTCGTCAAGGCATTACTAGCATGCAACAAAGGCCCACTCAATGGTGCTATATTTTGATTTTGCTAACCAATGAAATGAATAGGGCTGGCACAAACTTTACCGTTCAATGGGCCCATTTGCTATTGGGCAAGTTGACCCCAGTGACCAGTCCGCTACCAGTAATTGGTCAACATGTTGGTATGATGTTAAGCCCATGTCTAGAGTTTGGTAATGGCTGATGTAACAATATATGTTGTATACCTCCAGTTTCTTTTTAAACTTTCATTTAGGAAGTTTTATTTTTATATACATATCGTACACAGAGTATGGCTGAATGCATGAATGTCGTTGAAAAACATAAATATATCAGTCGAATAAATGACTTCACGCTAACATGTTTTTATATCCTTGAACCGATGTGGTCGTTTGAGAGAACGAATAGACACATCAACAGAGTTATATATCTGTTGTACTTTCATGTGTCCTTTCTGTGGGCTGATAGACTTGGTGGCGCCCATCTCTTCCTTGAGTCAACCAATCACAGATTTACGACGATGTTTCAGAATCACTTCCCCACCACCCCCAATGATCAGACAGGAGCGAACACAGTATTTGTGACTCAAGTCTTTAACGCTACACTGAGATTACTTGAACAAAATACTTCCCATGGACGCAAAGTGCATTATATAATGTTTATTTATAACGTAAAATTTTATTAATGTCTTTTTCATTACACCATTTATTTTTTTTGCAAGTATAATGGTGGCCGCCATTCTGATATACTCTCGACACTTTCTTTGATAGAAGTTTTATACAGAATTTTTCGTTTTTGTCGGTGCACTGCATCGTCTCCATGGCGACATTAGAGTAACTTACCAAATTATCAATTGGGCGATTATGAAATGTATTTTTTCAGAATCATTATAAATAAAATCTTTAATTTCCATTATATATTGTTGGATAATGGTTTCATTGGTTAGCTAAATACAATTATAGAACCGTAGAAAGGGCCTCGGGTGTAGCTAAATACAATTATAGAACCGTAGAAAGGGTCTCGGGTGTAGCAAAATACAATTATAGAACCGTAGAAAGGGCCTCGGGTGTAGCTAAATACAATTATAGCATCGTAGAAAGGGCCTCGGGTGTAGCTAAATACAATTGTAGAACCGTAGAAAGGGCCTCGGGTGCATGCTGGCAGCAGGGCCGACCTTAGGCCTATTAAACCGATTGATCCAAATTGGGCCCCGCGCCTGACAGGGGCTGTGCAATTTACCTTTATATTAATAGTAATAGTTGTCATTGTAAAAAAAATTAGAAGAGGGGCCTCGCAAGCATCCGTTAAATTGGGCCCCGCCATTTGTAAGGCCGGCCCTGGGCGGCAGCCAATATATTTATAGACCCAGTCCGCCACATCTATGCAGCCAATATATTTATAGACCCAGTCCGCCACATCTATGCAGCCAATATATTTATAGACCCAGTCCGCCACATCTATGCAGCCAATATATTTATAGACCCAGTCCGCCACATCTATGCAGCCAATATATTTATAGACCCAGTCCGCCACATCTATGCAGCCAATATATTTATAGACCCAGTCCGCCACATCTATGCAGCCAATATATTTATAGACCCATTCCGCCACATCTATGCAGCCAATATATTTATAGACCCAGTCCGCCACATCTATGCAGCCAATATATTTATAGACCCAGTCCGCCACATCTATGCAGCCAATATATTTATAGACCCAGTCCGCCACATCTATGCAGCCAATATATTTATAGACCCAGTCCGCCACATCTATGCAGCCAATATATTTATAGACCCAGTCCGCCACATCAATGCAGCCAATATATTTATAGACCCAGTCCGCCACATCTATGCAGCCAATATATTTATAGACCCAGTCCGCCACATCTATGCAGCCAATATATTTAAAGACCCAGTCCGCCACATCTATGCTATATTTCTTTTGTCTTTTATTAAATGTATTGCTAGTCTGCTAGTGTTCTTAATGTGTTCTGTTCATCTTCAGGTGGTGTCTTCAACTTCCTGGCCGGTGATCATATTTATGTGGAGTCTTCAGGAAGTGGGATCATACGGTTTGAGGACACCGCCTCATTCTTTGGTCTGTATATCTTAGAAAGTGTTGTACCAGGCGATACAGAATGAACAATTGAACATTGTACCAGATGATACAGTATGAACATTGTATGCTAGAGAAGATACAGAGAAGCGATACAGTATGAACATTGTATGCTAGAGAAGATACAGAGAAGCGATACAGTATGAACATTGTATGTTAGAGAAGATACAGAGAAGCGATACAGTGTGAACATTGTATGCTAGAGAAGATACAGAGAAGCGATACAGTATGAACATTGTATGCTAGAGAAGATACAGAGAAGCGATACAGTATGAACATTGTATGCTAGAGAAGATACAGAGAAGCGATACAGTATGAACATTGTCTGCTAGAGAGGATACAGAGAAGCGATACAGTATGAACATTGTATGCTAGAGAAGATACAGAGAAGCGATACAGTATGAACATTGTATGCTAGAGAAGATACAGAGAAGCGATACAGTATGAACATTGTATGTTAGAGAAGATACAGAGAAGCGATACAGTGTGAACATTGTATGCTAGAGAAGATACAGAGAAGCGATACAGTATGAACATTGTATGCTAGAGAAGATACAGAGAAGCGATACAGTATGAACATTGTATGCTAGAGAAGATACAGAGAAGAAAGTTTATACCATCATTCATCGAGTAATCTGCAAGACTGTTGGACATGTTTATGTACTAATAGACGAAATCAACAAATATAGGGCAGTTGTAATTAGGAGACATGAAGTTGAATATGTTGATGTACAACTAGACTAAATCGACAAATATAGATCAGTTGTAATCAACAGACATGAAGGCTTACAGCGAAAGAGAAGCATTGTCGATATGAAAAATTTGTGTTTAATACCCTTTGAGTGCCTGAACTTAACTGTCACCAAAAGATGACGCCCAAACTTGCTTAAATTATGTGCATATATTTAGTCAGGTCTATATAATGCCCATGGATCGCAGCTGAACTTGACATTTGTTTTATTGCACCACATAGATTAGTCGGCTGTTTATAGTTACGAGTAGCTGATTTCATAAGAAGTATGAATTGTCGATCAGTTCATCTTGTAATAATTTTCTAATTTGATTATTAACGTGTGAACTGTACATATTGTAAGATATACACAATGTAAAACTTACTTGTATTTCGTTGTGTGCATTCCAGAATACGTTAGAATTACGCCTGACGTATGGATAGGAAAACAATGCAACCACTATAAGTCTGATGCTGATAGGTTCCCTTACGGCCGCGGTTCTCCGCCGGTGGTATACGTACCCACAAGGGGTCAAGGGGAAAAGGTTATGCAGGGGTACGCGTAAAAAGTACATTCATTCTCAAACTTAAGTTTCAGGGGTACACCCCGACATGCTTTAGCAACCTTTTGGGTCACAGTTGTGGACAAAAATTGAGAGCTGCTGCCTTACATTTACATCGTCCCATATATCTATTGAATTCTCTGCCCAGAACCCCATATATCTATTGAATTCTCTGCCCAGAACCCCATATATCTATTGAATTCTCTGCCCAGAACCCCATATATCTATTGAATTCTCTGCCCAGAACCCCATATATCTATTGAATTCTCTGCCCAGAACCCCATATATCTATTGAATTCTCTGCCCAGAACCCCAGATATCCAAGACCGTTTCTCCCCATTTAAAAACTAAACAAACATGCATAAATAAAACCCTGTGTTACGTAGTAAATTCATATAATCTTTGTGAATTAAGAAGTTAACATCCACCAAGGTCTGTTAAACATTGCTTGCTTGGAACATGTCTATTTAATTGATTGTGTAAAATGTTGATATTGACACTTTCAGAGGGATTGCATACAAAACTTGAAACCTAAAGATGATTTAAAAGACGAAAATTTTATTTTAAAACGAGAATGAAGAAAAAAAATAACAACAGCAAAAAGCATTTGAATGAATCAGTCGCTGAAAGAAAAGGGGGCGTGCCCAACGCTTTAATTTCCTGGGATTGGCTAATAATTCCACCACAAACAATGACATCATGCTTGACATGATCTTTGGAAGATGGCGCTTTTTTAACTGGGTTTGTGTGTATGTGTGTGTGATATTTATTTTCAGTTATTGGCCACCACCATCAAAAGAACTCGCGGCTGGATAGGGAAGTCAATAATGAACTGACCCACATGCAAAAGGTACAGAAAGGGTTTGAACCCTGGTAAAGCCGAAAATATTCTCCGCAGACTTGGGGAGGAGATGAACGCCACCAAGTCTATAAGCCCACGGAAAGAACGTTTGAAAGCAACGTCTGTTGATGTGTCTATTAGTTCCTCCAATGACCACATCTGATTGTGTGTCTATTAGTTCCACCAACGACCACATCGTTTAAGGGAATAAGAAAAAATCAAAAGAATTCGCTTTTTAAGTGTTAAATAGAACTGTTACGATTTTTTAAAAATGTTACAAAAGTTCTGTTTTTTACTATAAACGTGGATATGTCAAGTTAGCTTAATGTCTGCCTCTTTCACTTTAGTTACTCACTCCTAAGACACAACTAAATAACCAATCAAACAAGTTGCTTTGTTAGCACAACGATTTATTCACGTAAATGTTTATGAAAACATTTATAATGTCCACAATAATAATTCACTAAGTCCATAAATGAGAAATCACTACGCCTCTACTCTGACTAACCAAAGATTCTGTAACCGTACCTAACTTCGACTTTTACTTGCTGTATCTTACGATCAACTACTCTGTCATCTAGTGGACCGTATAGCCATGTCAACACTAATCTATCTATCTATCATTATTGATATAAGTCAGTAAGTTATGAGTTCAGATGCCCCACAAAGACATTTAAAGGCCGCTAGCTAGTATCGCCGCCATAATATGGCATTGACTTTGTCAATAACAGTTGTCTTAATAATGTGTACCTCATTGATAACATTGTGGTCTTCAAAGTGGACATTTTGTCAGTTGGCACATAACTAACAAGACTGTTGTGCAGTAAAGAATCAACTAGAATGGAATATTGTTTTCTATATTTTTATTAAAATAAAGGTCATTCTTTAAAATTTCTACTGATTTCTAATAGATGTTAAATTTTTCGCCACACTTGAACTGAAAATAAAACAAAACATTATTGATTAAAGGGAGTTCAGGCAATAATTATTATTTTTTTAAATTGATATATCGCAGTGGCTACGGTTCCAAGTAACGGGACTCCGTGTTATTTATTTTCGGGGTCCAGCTATAGATGCGCATGCGCGGCAGCCGGACTGCTTATTATTGCATATTTTTTGTTTTTGGGGCTAGGGTTAGGGTTAAGGTTAGGAATATGGTTAGGAATAGGGTTAGGATTAGGGTTAGGGATAGGAGCAATATCTATAGCCGGACCCCGAAAAAAAATTCGGAGTCCGGCTATCGCGCATGCGCACATCTACAGCCGTAAAAAAAATTGTCCTTCTAGAGCGCTAGAGCGCATGCGCATCGATAGTTGGATCCCGGAAAAAATAATACGGAGTCCCGTTCCTTGGAACCGTACCAACTGCGTTGATATATTTATAAATGTAAAGCTATAATTGTATACATTTTTAACACTAAAGAATTTTTAGAAAAAAAAATCTAAATTTAATGTTTAATGTTTTTTTTTAAATAAAAAAACAAGAAGCTATTTTTTTAATATTCATACCTGTTTACTTTTTAGGCTGACATGTTGAATTGTTTGGATTCAGCTGGTTGCCATGGTTATTGAGATCAGGTGTGGTGCCAGTTCCCTTAAAAGATATAAAAATAAATCAGGATATTGAAAGAGTTTTTTTTTTTGTTCTATTAAACTAACATTTTTAGAATATCAAGTTGTATTCTATAAGAATAAAATAACGAATTTTCAAAGAAACTTTTTCGTATAATAAAGTTGGAATGAATGTTTTTTAAGTGGGAGGAGCTTTTGCTACATGTTTAATTTTTTATTTCTTATTTTTCTTGATGTTAAAATAATTTAGTCACATTGAAATAAAAATTAAACACGTGCTGACAAACTGTTTGTTTCTAGAAGTTCTCACTATCATCTAGTACATTGTGAATGGATGATAAATGGGACGATATCCATGGCATACATTTAGGAAAGAAGGAAATACACATTCGATGAACTACAAACATTTACTTTGATAAACTTTGAAAAATATGTTTGACCATAAAATAATACTTTTTACCCTCCTGCAACACAGCCCCTGGTTTTCACGTTCAGTCTGAGCTAAAACTCTATATCAGTGTTGTTTTCGTCGACGAAAACTAAAACTAAAACCTTCGTTAACGAAAATATTGACTTTTCGTCAACGAGAACTAAAACTAAAACTAAAATTAGCAGCAAGACTAAAACTAGACGAAAACTAAATCTGGTAGACAAAAGACTGAATAAAAACTGAAACTAAAACTCCCCAACGAAATAAAACTTAAAGCCCCATTTATCGTTCTTTTCCGGTACTGCGGTCTGCGGCCGAACCATCTATTCTGCGAAATTATTATGACCTAGGACATTCCTAATCTGTTTCAAAAATTGGTCGTAAACAATGATGTTATTTGTTATTGGTGTTTACAAGACTAAAACTATAAGTGAAACTAAAATGAATAAGACGAAAACTAAAACTCTGGTATTTTAGTTTTAGTCGACGAAAACTAAAACGAAAACTAAAATTGGGCCTAAAACTAAAATTAGACTAAAACTAAAATTATTACAGAAAAAACGAAATAAAAACTGAAACTAAAATAGGACCTGGGACTAAAACAACACTACTCTATAACTTCCGTTTGATTTTATCAAGAAATATGATGTTTTACTACGAATTATTTTTCGGTTATAATTTTATTGAATGGAATCATTTCTGATAATTACTTATGAGACTACGTATTTTGAAATTACTTAAGAAAATGACGAGGGTGAAATAAAAGTCTGTGAATTACAACTGTTTACATATTTTATTGATTATCAGTTTAAAAATATGTACACTATTAATTCTGAATACCGAACTTAATCCGTCCCTGTCGTTCAACATCAAATATAAAAATATATTGATCATTTCATGACGGATTACAAGAACGGACGTCCTTGTAATGTATAGCGTTCGACAGTTGATCCAAGTTCAATCTCTGTTTTTCTAACGCTAAGAGGATTTTTAAAAAAACAAAACAACAATAACACTCCCCTTATTTCTCGTTCTAATACATAATCGTCTAACCTAGGCGGTAGTAGTGTTGTTTTAGTCCCAGGTCATATTTTAGTTTCAGTTTTTATTTCGTTTTTTCTGTAATAATTTTAGTTTTCGTCTAGTTTTAGTCTTGTTTCTAATTTTAGTTTTAGTTTTAGTTCCCGTTGACGAAAAGTCAACATTTTCGTTA
This sequence comes from Bulinus truncatus, assembly GCA_021962125.1. Lineage (NCBI taxonomy): Eukaryota > Metazoa > Mollusca > Gastropoda > Planorbidae > Bulinus > Bulinus truncatus. The sequence continues at coordinate 1,246,233 of JAGDYQ010000026.1, forward strand.
ACGAAGGTTTTAGTTTTAGTCTTCGTGAACGAAAGCAACACTATATTATAGTTTCAGTTTTTATTTCGTTTTTTCTGTAATAATTTTAGTTTTAGTCTAGTTTTAGTCTTGCTTTTAATTTTAGTTTTAGTTTTCGTTGACGAAAAGTCAACATTTTCGTCAACGAAGGTTTTAGTTTTAGTTTTCGTCAACGAAAACAACACTAGGCGGTAGACCGACCGTACGTGTGTATAAAAGTAAAAATAGTCCGGGGAATTCCAAAATAAGTAGTAGTGCGCAAATTATGTAAAGGTCGAAGGGATACAACTCAATTATAAGGAGTCGACTAATCACTGTATTAGTTAACTCGCTTGGGTTTTTTTAGATGCTCTATTGTCCCCGTTTTGTCTGTCTGTCTGTCTGTCATCACACTAGATCTCAACAACCGTAAGTCCTAGACCCATGATGTATATATCATTTTGTAGGTCTTGGCCTGCCAAGAAATAGCTTTTTTCCATTTCGCGATCTGACCTCTCAGGGCCGTAAAAGGGGCCTTATAAAGTACCGTTTTTTACTATATAAGCTATATTAATAATGGACCGCCCTATATCTCAGCAACCATAAGTCCTAGACCCATGATGTATATATCATTGTGTAGGTCTTGGCCTTCCAAGAAATGACTTTTTTTCCATTTCGCGATCTGACCTCTCAGGGCCGTAAAAGGGGCCTTATAAAGTACCGTTTTTTACTATATAAGCTATATTAATAATGGACCGCCCTATATCTCAGCAACCATAAGTCCTAGACCCATGATGTATATATCATTGTGTAGGTCTTGGCCTGCCAAGTGTACATCAAAAGTCCATTTCGCGATTTGACCTCTCAGGGCCAAAATATAAGAGATTGTTATGTACCGTTTGCTTATATTTTAAATATAAATAATAAAACCTAATCAAAGGGGCGTAATCATTATTTATTTTTGTAACAGTTATTCAACATGACTTACTTGTCCTTTTAATATCTTTTTTCAGATATATGCATTACACAATTGAATTTATAAACATTTCCAAAATTTACAAATATTTACTGAAAGATAACAAACGTACTGAAAATGCGCTAACACGTCCTGTGTCCAGAATGGAACAGGCTTAATTGCTTGTTATATTAGCTGTAGATTTCTTCTATATCGCAGGTAGCAGCCAGCCTCAGCAGGCTTTTCAACTAGTATTAAAATATTCTTTTAAATATAATTTATCACCTTAGATTTTTGAACGCTTTATTTTTTTTCTCTTATCTGTAAGATCCGAGTAAATGTATTTACATAGTTGTTGTTTTTTTGGTTTTTAAATAATTATAATTATCATTACCGTATAACATGTTTGGTGACCTTGGTAGCAAGAATTATTGGGGTTACACTGACTGGATTTGTTGTCATTGCTGGCTTTGTTCTGTTGACCTCCGTGACCTGACATGTTGGCTGGCATTTTTTTTTTTTTTGAATATATTAAAAACAAAATCAGCTGTTATAAAATTGGAAATATTTTAAAAAATCTTAATCAAGAATTTAATTTTCTTATTTTGTTTTTTTATTTGACCATCAGTAGACGGTTATTTTAACAATCTAGACGATCGTCCACGATGAAATACTCAACCTCTCACTTGATATCAGGTCGAGAAAAATACATTTATCTTGCATTTGCTTTATTAAACAACCAAAAATATATTTATGTAAGCAGTTAAGTAAGGTCATTTTTAGTTTTGCGCTTAAATTAAAGATAAAAAAAAATGGACTAATGAACTTCTAGAAATGTTTCACTTTTGATACCTAAAACAGTTGTCTAAACATATTTTTAAAAAGTTCATTATTCTTTCATTCTTTCAATGAATTAATAAAAATATTTTTTAAATCTTTTTTTTTTCTATTAGTTTTTACATAATTATCTTCGACGTTTATTAACAGGACGGAATCTACAAGTATTTCAAATAGTTCAATACGATCCACCATTCCCACGATTGATGACGACATTTTAGAAACGATCTAAACCAGAACACTTTTCGAGTACAAAAAAAAACATTTAAAAAAAAGTGATATTTAAAAATATCAATGTTCACTTTGTTTACCTGTAATGAATAGTTGATGTATCTCTATTTAATATTTGAGATGTAGGAAACAAAAGATACTAGTGACGGTCTTTTAAAATATTTGTCTTATATAGGGCCTAGTCTACTAGATAAGGCGTGTCACGTGATTGTGTTTTATTCTTAGATTTCTTAGAAGGAACGGTTTTTATAAAAATAATTTGACGTCATCTTAACAACGACATCATAACAACGACATCATAACAACATCATAACAGCGCAGTGGCGTAACTCGGGGAGAGGGGGGTCCATATTTGAAAGTTTCCTGGGCCCCAGCTTGAGAGGGACCCCGAAGGAGTGTCCGAAATTTTTGTACATTAAATTTTAAATATTACGCACCGCACTGTTGCATGTATTCCGTACAGATTAACACGTGTGTATAAACTGGTAAGAAGTTGAATAAAAACTGTCGATACATCATCATGGTTCACCAGAAAGCTTCCTACAGGAGAAATTTTCAACAGATCTTGGCTTCTCTTCTCTCCACACTTGGAATGTCCGTTTTGTTTTGCTTGTGTACTGTTTTCTGGGGCATCGGAAAATACGTCTAGTGAGTGCATTGAGCAAACCTGGAGTTGGTTTCACCACATAGAAGAAACCACAGCGACTGAAAGAACATAAAGGAGTTCACCACAGACAAACTTTTTTGAAGTGGAAGTTAGAAAAAGAAAGACGGCAGAACCATATGCAGCCTATTGTATGAAACTTGTGGAAATGGGTGTTATTTAAGTTTCCACGGACAGTTCGACCACGGACAGTTCAACCCCGTTATTTCCACCCCTTGACATTTCCACCCCGTGACGTTTCGACCCCGCGACACTTCGACCCCGGGACAGTTCGACCCCCGGACAATTCAACCCCGTTCACTGATAAGAATAATATTTGAATTATTATTTCTTTGTTTTAAATACGTTTAGTAACTTTGTTCAACATGTGTTTAATTATTAAAGATATTTGTATGTGTGTTTTAATTGCTTCAAATTTTTGTTATAATTGTATAAAATGCGTGTTTTAGTCTTAGTGACGTCTTAGCAACGGACACAAGTTGTGTGATTATGTGAAGTAATTTTTACACTCAACAAATTTCTCCCCCCCCCCCTTTGATTATAACCCAACTTTGATAAGCGAAGACGCAAATGTGGTAAGTGTTGCCGGACAGGTAGCCTATAATAAAAAAAAAAATGTATGTACAGATAAGTCATCAGGCAAACGTTATAATGAACCCATCAAACTTGGATATTAGTCACTAATGTCATGTGTGCCAGTGGCAAACCAATGGTCAATGAAACTCATGTGCAAGCATGAGATGTGAATGTAAGATATATTGTCGGTCTTTAAAAACTTTGAACGTGCTTAGAGCATCTGAACTCCAACCTTTCGGAAACACATATTTTAAACAATTCAAACACATATAAAAATATTAATATAATATATATATTTTAAACCATTATACATATGTTGAACAAAGTTAATAAACATATTTAAAAAAAATAATAATTCAAATATTATATTTAGCAGTCGAATAGTCCGGTTTCAAAACGTCGCGGGGTCGAAATGGCGGTGTCGATCTGCCGGGGTCGAAAATCCGACCAACGTTATTTAATTCTGAAGCACATTTGAAATACCAAATAACCTAAAACATTCCCAACATTATAATACAAACAAATAAACTTTACAATTCAACAGAAAGTTGTTGTTTTTGTTTCATTTACCCAATCATTAAAATAACTTTTTTTTAAAATTAATTTTGATAGTTTATTTCTTAGTAATAATTTTCTGTAAACATTACATTGTTTTTTTTGTCTGTTGAACTATTACTATAAATATAAATAAGGGTCAACCGCAATATCTGGATTACTCGAGTCAGGAGCATATTTTCTAATTATTTTTTTTTCAATTTGCAAATATTTGATTGCAATCAGTTAACACAAAGTAAACAATGTCCTAAAAAAAAAAACAAAAAAAAAAACAAACAATAACAACGAAGAAACCTATTAAAGATGGCCACCATGCCACGCCCCCCCCGCCCCAAATTATGATCATTTCTATAATGTATTACTTAGTTTTTTTCCTAATACATCATGTCTATTTATAGACCTAATTGTCCAGAAATATATTGAATTTTAAATAAAGAAGACGGCTTTGAAGTCAGGTGCCCCCCTTACTTCCCCTTTTTTTTTCTGGAGGTAATCTTTAGACAAATTTGGAATCTAAAGGAATCGGTAATTAATCATATTGTAATTGGAAGCTTACAGAAGTATCGCGTGTAATCAAAATGGTATATCTATGCTTTTGACCCAAGTATACTATACTATATGATATATCTATACTTGTGACACGTGAGATGATGGAAGTCTATCCAGTGGCGTCACTAGGGTTGGTGTCACCCGGTGCGGTAACTCAGGGTGTCACCCCTCTCATGACACCCCGGTCTCCATATTTTTTTTCAGACACCGTATATATGTGCGCATACGCGACTTTATTATTTTTTTTCCGTTTCCGGGGTCAAGATTTTAGCGATAATTGATATCTATAGGTCAGTGTAAGTATGCCAATAATTTCATTAAAATAACGCACTGGCTCCGGATACGTCTAGGACGTACTACGTATTTTTTTTCGGGATACGTCTAGCAAACTTTGATGACGTCAGTAAACAGAATGAATGAGAACTCTTATTTACTGCAGACGTTGATGACGTCATTTACTGTTAATAATAGGAGATATATTTTTTTTTCGGGGATCATCAATAGATATTGCTCCACACCCTAACCCTACCCCTAATTCTGAAAAAAAAAAGATACATGTCTCTGAGAGGAATCGAACTCGCATATAGTTAGACCTTAATGGGTCACGGCCAAACAATTAGCCTACTCTGCCAGCGCGCCACAGAAACGATGCTACAATTTTAATATATAATCAGAAAGAATGGCTCAGTTATGCAATTTCTCGCGAAAAGAAAATAACTTTAAATCATAAGAGTTCATCTTAGACGTATCCGGAACCGGTGCGTTAAGTAATTTAATAATAAAAAGTACGCAGTGTCTGTTAATAATCGGAGATATTTTTATT